>STHB01015156.1:0-12926 GCA_018908115.1 Anopheles rivulorum
TTTATGATCAGCTAATTTACAAATACCATTTTTAATGGTTCTCGTCTCTCTTTCTCTCTCTCTATCTTTTCTAGAGCGAACCAACCGAAAAAAGGATGGGAAAACGAACGGCAACGCTCCCGCTGGGAGTGACACTCGGTACGGCACTGTTACTGCTTACCAGCACCATCACCTTCATCCATGGCTACACCTTCGACGACGACTTCGAGGATCTGATCGCGGAAGAATCGAACGTGGACGAGGAACTGCTGCCCGGTTCCGTTCTGTTACCATCGGACGTGTTTAACGACGGCAAACCGTTCCTGGTCGATCGTGACCCATCGACCGGTGCGATCGATTTCCTGCACAAGAAGACGGGCAATCAGATCGATCTCGGCGATGGCAAACCGTACGAACCGATCAAGGATAGCTACGTGAGCGACAAGAAGGATGTGATCATACACCAGTCGACGCCCAACTTTCACGACTTTCTCAACCTGCCCAAGATGTACTCGCCGGAGAACTTTGTCTCGATATCGAGCTCGTACGCGAACCTAAAGTATCAGGGCATTAACAAGGGTTCGAATCATCGCGAGCATGGTAACACGCACATTGTCGCGGCAACGTCGGCGACCGCTGTACCAACTACGACCAGCACGACAACGGCACCGACGCCAGCGACGTCGACGAAGTATTTCTACAACCGGCCACAGTACACGATCGGTAGCTACAACCGACCGGGTGCTGGATCGGGCAGCTCGAACCCGTACTATAGCTACCCGGCAACGTCGGGACGACCAATCACGACACCAACGACGACGACAACGACGACGACAACGACGACCACAACGACAACGCCAGCACCGACCACTACCACCACCGAAGCACCAAGAACGACGGTTAACTCACAAAAGCAGCTGTTCACGCGCTACCCATACAAGAGCACGATCAAGAACAAATACCTGGAAACATCCGAACAGACGCGGAAGAAGTTCTTCCTGCCGTCGACACTTGCGCTGCCCGGTCCGACCACTACCACGACCGAACGTGCCCCTTCCACGCCGATGCGTTCCTCCACCTACTACTCACCCTCCGTAAGACCGCACTGGCCCTCGACCTACCAGACGACAACGACCACCGAAAGCACCATCGCCGTGTCCGCTTCAACCGCACCGGCCAATCCGGTACGCTTCGTAGACGATGCGGTAGAACCGGGCAAGATCAAGTTTACCATGCCAGCGCTAAAGTACGAAGGTTCCCGGCCAGCACCATTCCGTCCGATGCCATCACAACCGGACGGGTCGGTGCCGGAACGCGAAACGACAGCCAGCACTGCCAACACCAAGATCGATTTGCCCAAAAACCCAGCCGTCATGTCACTGTCCGACATCTTCAGCACGCTCGAGCAGAAGAAGCGGCTCGAATCGCAACAGGCCGACAGCAACCGTGTCGAGGAGTTGGAAGCAGCGGAACAGGAGCAAGAACTGCCAACGACACCACCGGCGATAGTGCTGCTGAATGACGGTTCGGCCGGATCGGTCACGATCGGGTCGAGCGGTCCGCGGATCGAACAGTCGATCGATCTGTCCGATCAGTACGTACGGTACGAGGTACATCCACAGGGTCAAGCTGGACCGAGCAGACCATCGTTCGTGCAACCACCACAACAGCAACAGCAGCAGCAACAGCAGTACAACCAGTACCAGGTGCATCAATCAAATGGACACCGGCCACAACCTCCGGCGATGGATGTGGTGGGCGGACAGTACGTCAAGTACGAGGTGCAGCAACCGCAGCTGAACGTGGTCAAGTATGGTGCCGTGCCGAGCATGAATAATGTCGTCATTAGCCCGAACCAAAACTCGGCCACCTTTGTACTCGGATCGCAACAGTCCGTTGGCAGTAGCATCATCGGATCGGTAGGTCGTCCCGAGACCGCGGGCCATTTCGTTGGATCTGTGTCACAAGATTCCGGTACGGCGGCAGCATTAAGTGCCGGGCGTCCATCGTATCAGATGGGCCAAGTGCTTGATGAAGCACACGATCAAACGAACGTTGGTGCGTCGGTTCAGGTGCAGGTGAAACCGCAGGACATCATCAAGACCACGAGCGTACGGTTCCCGAGCGAATCGGACGACAAGTACGACAATGCGCCAATTATTAGTGGCACGCACAAGTCGGAAGTGTTGCCACCGAACGGCCATTCGGCACCGGTACGCAGCGATCAGATGGTTGTGTTTCCACCGAACCAAGAGATTGCCAGCACGCTGCACGAGGTGTCGAACCGTATCGTGTTTGACTCGCCTGCGCCGCAGAGTGATACGCTTAACCGGAACGAGCTAGCGATTGCGCCGAACCCGAACTATCCGGCCGATTTGCCCGAACAGCTGACGCCACCAACTGCTCCGGAGCGTTCGGAGCTGATTAAACAACGACCGCGGCCACCGGTACCCGCACAAGGACCACCGTTCCGGTACAGTGAAATCCAGCGACGACCCGCAACGTATCCAAGCGATCGTCCGCCACGGCCAACACTTACCCTGCCGAACATTCTCCCACAGTTCCGACCGAACGCGAAGATCTCGCAGGGTCACCCGCCGTACATGAAGGAACCGGGCACCTACCGTGTGCCTCCTTCGGCGCTGCTCAAGACCGGTCCACCACTGCGCAAACCGGCCGGCTATAGTGTCCCCAACAGCTTGCCACCGACGACCGCTGTCCGGCGTACGCCTTTGCCCACGCGCCTAATGACACGGCTTAGTCCGGCACCAAGCCGACCACAGCTACATCCGGCGTCGGCCGAGCTGGAGAATCGTCGCTACTATCGACTGCCGCAGCCGCCGCCAGCAATGATCAAGGATCGCGTGTACAACATTCAGCCGCCACGTCTTCAGCCACCACCACTTCCTCCGCAACCGTCCGGAAGTCCGACGAACATCATCCCGCCGGCAGTAACTTCCTCGGAAAAGCCGAACGAACCACTGGAGGACAGCGAGTTCCATCGCAATCCGCCCCAAATACTGCGCAACATACTGAAGGACGACCAACAGCAGCGACCCAAGCTGGAACCGGTCGTAACGCTACAGATGCTCCAGTCGAAGAAGCAGGCATCGTCCAACAACTCACCGGCCGGACATCCAGATTCATTCGGCGAAGAGAGCAATAACATAGTGACTGGATCTTCACCGTCTCAGCAGCCAGATATCGGCAACAAAGATCGACCAGTTTATGTGGTGTATCCGGTAAAGAGCACTCCCGTACGTTTGGACAACAAACCACCGAACGGTGATGGAATAGTGGTTGGACATCGTGGTGAGCAACTACCCTCGAAACCGATCAGCCCGGGTACGGAGTACCAGAACACACCCTTCTCGATAGCGTCACACTTTGAGCAGGAACCAATTCTTACGGCCAAGCACAGAAAACCAAACCCCAACGGGAAGGTTAATTTCCCTTACAGTCTGGAGAAACCTGACCCGCTCGCACTGGCACAGCAACTCGATAAGGAACAATCCGCCGGACAGCCAGCGCAGGATCTCTCAGAATCGGACTCCGAATATAATCTCGGCGAGGAACCAACGAATGTGCGGGACCAGGATCAGGATCTAATCTCCAGCAAGTTGCAACGCTTCCAGACGGACAGTACGCCGATTGCGATCGCTTACACACCGACGGAATCTAGCCCGCTCGGATCGAACAGCATGCGGTACAGCAAACCGGTCGGTGGGTACGGATCGGCTGCCAGCAATTACTACTATTCACCGTACGGTGAAACGCAAACCGAGGTGTCCTATCTGAAGATCGACGATGTGGACGAGTTCGGTAATCCATCGCGACGCTACGAGCAAAGCTTCCAAGCGCCGTTCCAGGCCAGCATGAGTCTCGATCCGGTTAAGGTAACGAATCCGTACGAAGGATGGGCTGTCGTAACGTCCTCGCCGCAGGCACTCAAGCTTCAACAGCACCAGCAGCAGCAGCAGCAGCAGCTACAACCGGTCAGCAAACCCGAACCCGCACCGATCCGTCCGTACAACAGTCCGAACACGATCGATCGTTCCGATGTTGGGGATACCACCTCGACGGGTACGGGCGATGATGGTGCCGATCGGTCACAGCTCGCACCGGTTACCGCTTCGTCCGCATCTACCACCACCTTCGATCCGAACAGCTTCCAGCCGGAACTGCAGGGCGGTTTCCGACCGATTTACGGTGCGGATGTGAAGCTGAGCGAGCAGCTCAATCCCGACCCGCAGCGATCGAGCGTAGCGGATCTGTTCGCGGATGAGGAAGGCAACGATGCGGTGAAAGCACCACAAAACGTGACGACCAAACTGCAACCGGTCGAAACGAAGCCGAAGATAGTGAAGAAGGAAGAACCGGACACCGGGATGGACCTTGATCTGGAGGCGTTCTTTGATCAGTTCACGAAAGACTACGACGATGGCGATACCGGGCTGGACGATGTGACCATGAGCGAGGAAACGACGAACGAAGCGTTGCCGGGCAGTGACGAAAGTCAGTACCGTAGCGCTGGCGAAGGGCGAAGCAGTAAGGGGACGGCCGGTGAGACAGGTGCGAGCTCCACGGTGGAAAGTGTCACGGAGAAGGTGGAAGAGTCGGTCACGAAGGCGACGTGAGCACCTGTCAGAGGACCTTTGATGGTCTCGTATCCTTAAGAAGGAACTCCCATTTAGTGTGCGCGCAGAATGAATGGGAAAATGTTTGTTTCGTAATGTTGGAGTGTATGAGATGTATGAATGAATGCGAAACCTGGGGAAATAGATGAGGTACATAAGTAGGTGAGGGTAATGGGATTCTGGAATGAAAAACATACACACAAAAAAACTGACCCGAAAAGGAAGACAGTGAACATAACTGTGGACAAAAAAAAATACCTTAACCTACTCCAAAATCCATTACGGGGCGAGATAGTGCGCCAGGCAGGCCACCGAAGCGTCCGGCGGTACCCGAGATTCTTGAGTATCTAATGTTAAGCAAAAACACACACAGACACACATACCCACACACCGGCCACCATCTTACAAAAGGCTGCCATCGCACAACCGCAGAAAGGGAGGTTCGCCGATGCCGTTGGACGATGATGGTGCAAACGCTAGTCAATAAAACGGCTGCCACAATCCAAAACCTGCACCAGATAGCAACGAAGCAAACGAAGATTCATGCGCTAACAAAAATGAAAACACCTAACATAATGGCCATCGATGCGTGTTGATGGTTACTATTTTGCTATAGTTTAAGAAGAGGAAGCTAGCTCGGATGTATCGATGGTACGAGCTTAATATTGGATACTTGATACAAGAGAGATAGACAATTCCCTTATCCGAAACGGTAATGCACACGCCGCACTGTGTGGGAATTGGGATATTCTTTAATAACACGTGGCGCATCCGTGTGCATAACGTTTGCACAACGATCCCCAGAAAAAGATACTTTTGTCCAAACCACTGGTTTAATAGATGTGTAGGATAGAAATTCCATTTCTGACCATTTGCTAAGCGCTGCAATCTTACAAGCGGTCCGAAGCAGCTCCTGGACGAGCTAGCAAAGCGAAAATATTCATTTAAATTAAATTATTTATTTATTTATTAAAACGAAAACCGAACGACTTCAATCGCGATCGCTCTGTGAAAGATGTAGCGCGATGAGAAGCAACCGAAATTTCCCTTTGCGACAGTTATTCAAATTGGAAGCTAATCTTCTTGATATGGTATCAAGTTGAGCGGAAGCTAGAATTAAAATACAGCTCTAACAAAACACTGCTGCAAGTGCTTGTGGCCGCTGCACGCGGACCCGCAAGTGGGAACCTGTAGCAAAGTGTACGAATGGTAGAAAAAGGGTGTAGAGTACAGAGTAAAACCTTCACTAGCCAGTAAGTTACTGATCGGTAACCGCGTAGAAGAGAACGGTTCTGTACTGTGTAAGAAGTAAATAATAAAGACAATAAAGTGAATTACAAAACTAACGTTGCGTACCTGATGTACCATGCTGTACAGGCGTATTCCACACGTGTCATCATCGATAGGCTTTAAATGACCAACACGATTTGTTTTCCTTTGCAATGGATTGCTCTAACTTAAGACAAGGACACACCTGCATTTCATCAGCATTTTAAAACGCTCGCACAAAGCGTTTCATCACACACGCACACACATCATCCTGGCCGGCATATATGGTAGTATCAGACTCAGACTCGAATTTGGTTCATTGGATTTTCCGGTGCCTTTTGCCAGTTTTTGAAAATCATCTGCTTCAGCTGGGACAGTTTCAGTGACGGATGCTCCTGCTTGAGCCGTTTCAGCTCTTCCTCTTCGTACGCTTTGTAGGCTGCCTTCATACGCTTTTCCGGATGCCGATCGGCTGCGGATGCATCGCCCACACTGAGCACCGCAATGGCTTGATCGATCGTTTGTGCTACTTCCGTGTCCGCCATCACGCGGTTAAGATTCTCCTCGATCGGAATTTCATTCGGCACGACTTTCGGCTTCACCGTGGCCGTGGTTTGTGCATCCGCAGCACGGTTGCGCTTCTCTATTTCAGACTCAATTTGAGATCGTGTTACCTTAGCAACCGGTACCTTTGCCGTCGTTTTGATGGAGTTCATTTCTTGCTCGAGCAGTGCTTTGGTTTCAGCCTTCTTGCGTACCGCTTCCGCTTTGCGTCGTTCCTCTTCCTCCTGAAGACAGATGGAAAACTTAAACTTAAACTGTACCCTATTAGAATGCGGTCGATTACTTTTACCTTTTGTTTCTTTTTCTTCGCCAACTGCTTGTCGTCGTCTACCCAAAGTGCATCTTCCGCCGCTTTGGCTGCCTTGTCGTTGGCCACCTTTTTAGCTTCCGCTTTACGTTCCCGAGCCTCAACGGCTTTCGAGTTGATTCCCATCTTTTTCGGCATCGTGGGATCCGTTATCCGGCACTTTGTTGCTCACAGTGAGGTCTCTTCTTTCTCTACGTTACTTGTGCCCACATTCAAGATTCTAGGTCCAGCTGCATACAATTCACTTAATCCTGCACCTTAGCAACAGATGGGTAAGATTCACTCATAGCAGAACTTTAGTTTATTGAATTTTACTTCAACGTAAGGGTTTCCACAGCGTTATTATTGCAGTATGTTAAATTAATTTGCCGTATAATCTCGCTGGCAATATTTTGGTAAACAAAACCATACCGATTTTGACAGTTCGCTTGGCTGGTAGGCTTATACCACAGAGTTGAGTACTGTGTGCGTTCAATACGGCACAGGGTGTATCCATGGATTTCGCTCTTTAGGTTCGTTAAAAAAAGAAATAGAAGCGATCGTTTATTTCGATTCTATTTCTATTTTATGTAAGTAGTAGTTCAAGCCAAATTTAGTGCTTTTTTATGCCCGTGTGATATGGGCCGAGATAGAGAGCATTACACGAACGGAAATACGATTTCTGATTTAGTGTTACGTTTATTAAAAGGATAACAGTTTTGTACTGCTTATCTAAGTAAAACACAGACGAAAGCGCTGTTTGTGTAGACTAGTTTATTGTTGTATTATTTCGTTAAACATACAGTTCACTTAGTGCTTAGTTCGTTCGCGATGGATGAAACAGAATAAATAAAATATCACTCTTTTCCGCTAGAAGCTTCAACCATTCCTTCAGCCATTTATCGTTCCTTTTTTTTTTTTTTTTGTTTGTTTTGTCATGTTCAACAGCAATGAGGTGTAAATAATTTGCTTACAATTTGTTTAAACACTTCCGTAATCGTGTATCTCATTACATCGTGTGGCGTAAGTGTGAAATGTGAGCAGTGTGTGCTTATGCATTCGGCAGCTAATGATGGTTTGTACGGCGTGGGAATCAATTCGAGGCAGTAACAGAAAAAACAACAATCTTTAACAGATCAATCACACACACACAAGCCGATGCCGAGCTGAAAGTGATCTTGTTGATGGATTACGATGGGTTTAATTTTGATCCTGCTACATATAGCAGGAGTTGTAAGAGTACAGCCGATGTACACGGAACATTGAATGGCACCTTTTTTGTTTTTGTTAAACAGAATTGGTAGACACTTTATGCCAAACAGTATCAGTAGAGCACGAATCGTCCGAGTAGTAATACGATCGTTAAAGCACCCGTGATCGGTAGATGATCGCGGTGCAATTTCGCCACACCATTATACTCCGCCTCGGTCACATATTCTGGCACGTGGCGCGTTTTGTTCATCATCCAGTAGAATGCGTCCATTTTATGCTTCCGTTTCAGTTCGCTGCCAACGTGCTGACGGATGCGGGAGTTGTAATCGTTTAACCATTGTTTCTGCATGTGAAATTGTCAAGAAAAAAGGTTAAAAAATGTCCATAAGAAGGATATAAACGTAATCATTCTAACCTCTGGTACACTGAGTAAAGTACGATCGATGAGTTTCCATTCGAATGGCACCAACGTCACGTCCTGGAAGGTAAGAAATTTGTGTCCCGTTGGATGCATCTTGCCAGTATCCACTACCTCCAGCACGTTCTCCAACCGTATACCGAAAGCGCCAGTTTTGTAAAATCCAGGTTCTGGAAGAATTGTTTTGTAGGAAATAGAAAGAACACACATTTGAACTCATTTCTTCTCTTTAAGGTCTCATTTAACATACCATTAGAGAAGAAGTATCCCTCCTTGAAGGTGAATCTCTGCTTCGCCGTATATGAAATGCTGATAGGAGCTATCAATAAAACACGAACTCATTATTACAACTTCTCACTGAAGATCCCGCACCTTCGTTACTTACATTCACGAACAGACGAGTAAGACCCAATACCATGCCCTGTGCCGTGTGGATAGTCATTCATCGAACCCCAGACCGGTCCACGGGCAAGTGCGTCCAGTTCGGCTGGTTTAAGATTCTCCGGGAAGGTCAACATGGACAGTCGGATCATTCCGATCAGCACATTCGTGTATGCACGGATCTGATCCGCTGTCGGTTCACCCAGATGTAGCGTACGGGAGACTTCCGTCGTACCGTCCTCATACTGGCCACCGGAATCGATCAGCACCATACCCTCGGAAAGCTCTACGTTCGTACGGTTGGAAGGCGTATAGTTGGGTCGGCTGGAGTGCACACCGTACGCGACACTTGTTGGGAACGCGACACCTTCCGAGTTGTTTTGCGCCTTACGGGCTTGGTCGATTTCACGCGCCAGCGACAACTCGGTGATGTGATCGCCGGCAATAAACTAAGGAAAATGGGATATTTAAAGAGAGTTTTAATAATCGATATGCATGAACATCAATCTGCTTAGAGCGGGTTCAATTCAAAGTGTCTTTAAGGCATCTCCTAAATTTCTAATCTGATCATTTTGGCCATTTTATTTTTCGGGGATCTTTATTTACGGAAGATGACCTTCTCAGATTTATTATACACCTAGAATTTATCAATACTTCACTTCTTACACCTTGTTTATGCGTAGAATTGGAGATTGAAGGATATCTGAGTACCTCAATTTACTCGGAGTTTTTTTAAGTTGTCCTAATCTCTAGTATTATCTAAGTCTCGAACTCTTCCTAACTTGTCCAAACACCAAAATTTGTAAACTCACCCGTTCTTCCAACCGACTGAGCACCTCGCACATGGCCACCCCATCGCGGATGTGGGCCTGCCGCATACCATGCCGTTCCACCTGGTTCTTCTGCGCCCGCAGAAACACGATCGGCGATGGTCGCTCCAACACGATGTTTCGTGGCAGCGTCGCATATATGGCTTCCGAGGCACCGGTATCGAAGACCACAGCCGACGGTACCAGCAAACGGGTCCAGTGTTGTGCCAGCGTGCGCAGATCACGCCACACATCACCATAATCGCGCAGCTGCACGCAGTTCTCGTTGTGGCAGGAGTGCGCCTTCAGATGGTTCTTAAGACCGAGCGTTTCTCGGCTCGTGTTGGTGTACAGTATCAGATCCCGGTGCGTCACTAATAGGTACGCCTTAAATACGGGCACGTGCGGGATATCGCTACCGCGCAAGTTCAGCAAGTACGCCACCTCAGTCAGCGACGTTACGATCATACCGTCGCACCGGAATGCCGTAAGATTCGCCCGCAGTCGAGCCACCTTACTGTCCCAGCGTTCACCAGCGAACCGCACCGGATGTACCTTGATAGCTCCCGAGCGTGGTGCAGGCCGCCGGCTACCCCACACCATATCGACCAGATTACGGTTGATGTGCACCAGCCGGATATAGTCGGCCGTGAGGTCCGTTTCGAGCGCTTTCCACATCGGATGTGGCACGAGCTGTGGGTCGGCACCAACGCGCGCTTCCGGCGATAGCTCCGACAGCAGATATTCGGCCACGGATGGACGCTCGCCGTTACGGAACAGTCGCCAGGCACAGTTTAGCTCCTGGTCCGCCTGCTCCAGGAAGCGTTCATCCGTCCAGAAGGCGGCCGATCGCATCAGCACAACGGCCTCGCCGGCCGTACCCGTAAATCCGGTCAGGAAGCGTATGCGCTGGTCCGATTCCATCAGATACTGCGACTGATGTTCGTCGTACATCGGTACGAGGTACGCGTCCAGCTCGGCACTCTGCGTCGAGGTTCGGGTGCGCATCTCCGTCCGGAGCGCTTGGAGCCGTTTCATCAGCACATTGTCGACGCCTTCGTAGATCTAAAGGAAAGAGACCACCACGTGGTATGAGATTGATGAACGTGTCTGGCTCGCCAGAAGTCCGAGATGACTCACCTGTGTACGATCACGGCTCTGCTGGCATTTGGATCGTCGTATACCTTGAAATTCGTTGGCACCAGATTGGTCGACCGCTGCCAAGAGGATGACCAGCACTGTAGAATAGTAAACAGATACCGTACAAAGGATGAGCAGTTTACTTTAGCTGCAAGACGGCGACGGGTCAGGTCACTCCGGCCGTCGATCGATCGGTGCCGAGAATTATGCAACACACTGGTCGCTAACTACAAACGCTACAACCCTTCCCAAAATGGCGCTAGTTCTAACTCGCGGACGAGTTTGTTTGGTTTACAGCTCGTAAACGGGAAGAGAATGGTTCCGAGCGGATATGTTGGGAGGGAAAAACGGTCTTCAAAAACCATTGCCAGAAACACAACAAAGACCGAGAACGGAACGTGTCGGGTTGGTAAAAGTGTTACCGAGATTGCGGAAATGTTTCCATCTTGGCGTGATTGCACCATCGCAACGAAAGCGGGTTGCGGACCCGATGGTTGATGGATTTGATTGAATCGGTCGGTATCGAATAACATGGCAATGTTGCCGAAGGGCCACAAGAACGCCTGTTTTTTTTTTTATCGATATCGGGGTGTGTCTTCCATGCATTAGCGGTATGTGCCATAAGTAAGGCAACCCGAAACAACCACACGGAATTGCGACTGCACTGACGATGATTTACGCAAAGATGACGGTGGCAGCCATGGTTTATGTTTCTTGCGGTCGCAGGCGCTTTCGCTCGTCTTTCGTGGCCCTTTTTTGCGCTACTTTTTCATACGGCCACGGATGGATGGGTGGATTTGTGGGCCGGATTGTAAACTAATTTCATTATTAACGACCTAATGATAGGCTTACGAGCTGCACGCGTCCCAGCACATTCGTCTTCGTCTTTGTGATGGGATGCCGGTTGAAGAAAGGTGCTGAATATCGAGAATCATGCTTCCCAATACACATGATTTGTATGCTGCTAATGTGTTGTTGTGTTTTTTTTCCTTCTGTTGCTGAATTCGTGACGTGGGGAAGGCAAATAAATTTCACCGCGCCTGGCTACGGAACGGACGGCAGTGTGCCGAGGGCTGGTCGAGTTTTGTGGGGACAGTGGTCGGCAAACTTCTCGGGGTAAAAAGTCAAACAACGGTAAAAAGCAATTTGGGGTGTGTTTTAAACGTTAAAAAAGTTTCCTTTTTTTACATAAATTTGCAATCTAAAATAAATTGAATCAATCCAGATTAGTATTAAAATGGATTCAAAAAGTATAAAATATTTTGTAAAGTACTATGCCCAACTTGATCTTAGGGATATGAGTTTAAAAGATAACTTAGGTTCTTATAGTTCTCATGAAAATTATGTTCACTTTATGAAAGATTTTAATGTACCAGCAATATGGTTCAAATGTAGTTACAGTTTGTGGTAAAATTTCAACAATTTAATGAAAAATTTCCAACAAAACGCCCAAAGCCATGTGTCGATCGCTTTGGACTTATATTGGACATTAATAAGAGAAATGAATAGAAAAATTTGCTCTGTGAAGAGTGATACATTACTTAAACAATTTGCTCAAAATTCACAGTATATTACTGAATTCGTAAAAAAGATTAAAATTTTTGGATTTTTTAGACCTTAAACCTTAGCTTTTAATTGATTAGAAGTCGTTTTAATTGTTTAAAAACAAGAAACAGTTGATTGTATTTGGACAAATTTAGATACAGCACATATTTACATAGTTCTTCAGAAAGGTTCCAAAATTTGAATTAGTTGCATAATTTTCGACGCAGAACCGTAAAGAAAATAAAGAAAGTGTGACCCGTACTTTGCCGACCACTGATCCACGATGATCGTTTGGTGTGTGCGTTGGCAGTAAACATAACATGTGATTTAGGTAAGCATCAGAACGAATGTTCGAAATATGATGCCTTTACTACAGAGACTCTCGAAGTCTAAACATCTAACACTTTAAACGACTGTTATTAATGGTTAATGCCGTCAGACAAAAGGGAATTGTTTTAAGCACCGGTTTACGGTTAATTCCTTCTAAATCCCAACCACAAATTCCCCATTTTTAATTGATGTTGTGGGTAAAAAATCGACGGCGTATCGAGCTGGAACAATTTATCTATTCTTAACGATACCAGCAACGCGCGAACATGTGCGTTGAATTAAAAATGAATCACCAGCCCAGTCAATAGTCGCTGCCGCATGTTGGCTGCTAACCTTCGGCTGTTTCTGCCTCAGTT
>STHB01015173.1:0-12921 GCA_018908115.1 Anopheles rivulorum
CTAGCGTTGATTTCGGTTCCAACAGACGGTCGGTAATCTACGTTGCTTCGTTGAAGCAGTTGTGATACAGAAAACGGGTTTTTGACTCACAAACAGTAAACCTCTTCACACACTTATCACACGTCGTCGTAGCAGAACGCACCAGCCACCCGCGAGGAACCTCCGTTTCCAACGGGGTCGAAAAATTGTTTGAACAATGAAACATCTGACAGGGAAAACCAACCCTCCGAAATATAAACAATCTGGTTACCATTAAGGCCCTTATACACCAAGCTAGTTCATACGGTAATTCTGGCTCGCAGGGAAATTTGATTATTGCGTCTCATCCTTTTGTAACTCATTTAATTTGCAAAACAGTCATATGGTTCGAAGGATAAATGAATGTGAAGTTTTTAAAAACAGTTGAAACTGTTAAATACTTACATATTTATTGCATATTTTTAATATGTCCCATACCGGGTAAAATGGTAATTTCGTCTAGCAACATTTCCAAACCACCCTGTATTTGGGTACATTTGACAACTGTCAGATTTGTTATTGTTTTCGATTTAAAAAGCTGTTGCTTTTTCCAACTCGCAACTCAGAAGTGTGCCGGTACAAAAGATCAAAGCATTTTTAACTAAACGATCAATCGTTTACTGAAGTTTACAAATAGTGAAACGGTGCAGATTCATCAAATGTACAATTCTGGAAACGGAAAACAGGTATTTTCTTCCTATATCAGTTGTGTACAGTGTACAGAGATTTTTGGCATTACAATCTCAGATTCAATGTACGACTCGTTTATTTGGTTTGTATGTTTTCTTATTTGTTTTGCCTAAACCTCCTTCCGATATGTTATCGTTGTGGAATTAGCAGAGAAACACGATTTGTGCTATGAAATAAAGTTTTTGGTTTTCTTTCATTCAAACAAATTCAAATTTGAAGATTGCAAAATATTTAAAGCTTCTATTCGCTATGACGAAACGGAAGTAATCTCCGATAGCTGAAGGTGGCCTTAAGCCAACCTGAAACTAAACATGTGATTGATGCATAGGATGCATTGGTTACGCACTACTATATACACTGCTACTATGTACCACACGTATCGGATGCAACTTATGGCCAACGTTCCACAACGAAACGAAATACTTTGTTCCGCAACCCAGAAACGGTCATAAATTTAATGCTTTATTCTATTTAATTGATTCCCCGTGCTCAGATAGTAACGTGTACTACACTTTCACATATATTGTGTCGGTGGATAGGCATGGACAGATATCTTTCCATCGTTACAGACCCAAGTTGAACCGTTCTCTCCCTGTACGATGGCCTGAACCACGCAGTCTCCCACAACATCGGGGCTGTATCGAGTAAACGAACGAAAGAACATAGTTTCACAAGAAAGATGCAATGAATCCAATACCGATGATACTCACCTTTGTGGTGCATACGGATGCTTAAATTCCCGGAACATCTGTTGCAACGCACTTATCTCGATGGACAATTTTTTCACATTTTCAAACAATCGCGTACGCGTCCCGCCCGGACAAATGATTATAACCTTTACTCCAGTTTCTTTGAAGACGGATTCAACCTTACAATCGATCACAAGTGAGTGTAATATATGCGTGTATAAATGTTACCCGAATGCCTTACCCCTATCGAGCGTGAAAATCCAATTATGCCATGCTTTGACGCACTGTACGAGGGAAGAAATGCGATCGGTTCTAGTCCTGCGGTCGATGCTACATTCAGTATTACGCCACCTTTACCACCTTTTGCGCGGGACATCAAATTGAGTGCAATTAAAGACGAATTAATTACACCTGTCTGATAGAGGCATGGCAGAAAAAAACGTAAAACATCGACTATTACTTTATTGCACATTTGCGTTGAATCTCTTTACCCTCACTTACCAAATTAACTGCGATCAGTTTGTCGGGAACTTCACTCTCCACAATCCCAGCCGAGTTCACCAGAATGTCTATCGATCCAAGTGCCGCCAGAACATCCTTCTCTAATGTCTGCTGCAGTTCCGCCCGATTGGAGATATCACATGTTGCAGATAGTATCAATGCATCCGTACTGTATTCCTTCAAGCGTGTTAGGTTCGAATCGGACAATTCCACCACATCAAGGATGTACAGTTTCTAAAGTCATTTAAAAACATTACCAGAAGATGAAATCTTTTTACAATTTGCTTCCTACTGGAGCTTCCTACACACCTTTACTCCCTCCTTTAGCAAATGTTGTCCGATCGCTATTCCCATGCCACCACAACCTCCGAAAACTACAGCACTTTGACCTACTAGAGACATTTCCACAACGAACACAGTCCGAACTGTATCGACACTTGCACAATTTATGTTTTAAATAAATTTACACACAATTTGCACCGCACCAGGCAGTAATCTGATAATCTGCGTCTAACTCGTCGGAGTTGTGAGCGATGAATGGGTACACTCTACGACTGAGATGAAAATTGCACTCTGGTGCCTCAGTAGTAAGTACAAGCCACCTTCGCACCTAACCGCAGATCGGTGCCGTATTCATAGGAAGTGTGTGCGGCAAGGTGAACCACACAAATTAATTGCTACGCTGTTTTGATTCAGGTGCAAACACATTTGATAAGCAACAGTTCTAGTTGTTTGGCCCTTTTACATTTATTTCAGGATGCAGCCACGGTTTCTGTTTAAGATAATAATAAAGGAGGATACATTCCAGATCTGGCCGTACAATTTGCATGGGTCACTTAGAGCTTGAATGGAACAATCATACCGACGTAAAAATCGCCCATGGGTATATCGGCAATCCGTTCGAATGGAGACAAGTGCTTATCAAGCACGTTAGAAAGAGAACTGTACTCTCAAACCAGTAGTAAGGGAGTTGTTTAGTTAAAATTGTACTTCTTATGCAATTATATATTAGTCAAATCCGTTGAAGATAATAGTTTAATTTTTAATTTATGTTAAAGTTTAATTTTAATGATTTCGAGGGTTTTTCGATTCCATTTTACTGAATTAAAAACCGTGTTTAGTGGTCAAATTTACATCAGCGCAGATAGCAACTAAGCACACGAATACACCAATGAGGCGTGAACATGTATTGGAACCAATTAATAATTAACAAGACAACCACTTCTGTATGATTGGAGTGTAGAAATAGAAATAAATTATACTATACCTTACCTATTACCTAAAAAGTTAAATGCTTCCGGATCGTCGTTTCGTACGATTTTCACCATGTAAACACGTGACAAGTAAGTAATAAATTAGAAAAAAACAAGAAAAAATCAAACTGAAATTAAAAAGACAATAAATTACTCGATAATCAGTTTTTTTTTATTAAATTATAACTACTAGCCGCCTTACATATAGTAAAGATATACATGACATTCTGTATGATGTATGATGTGTACATTTCATTGTGAGCAGATAAAATAACTTTATTTCTATGTCTTTAGCCCAGCAACGTGTGGTGGCGTCTAAGAGAGATCTCTATCATTACTTTTTCTCCCGGCGGGCACGTTCCGCGTGCTCTTGTATTACATGTTTTGCCAGCAGTGAATACTGAATCGATTGATTACATATTGGACACTCTTTCATCAAGTGCGTTTTCTGGTGGCACATTAATTGATGATGTTTTTCAAATGTTTCATTACATATGCTACATATGTACAGAGGCTTTATTTCCACGCGGTTTGCAAGGTCTGCTGCATTCTGTTCAAGCGCTTTACGTCCACTTTCTTCGGAGCAAAAGCGTGTTTTCTTCCTGTAATCAATACCCTCTGAAGCGGCTGATACTGCACGCTGTTCTTTTGTATCGTTTCCCTTTGCGTTTGGCTTGCAATCGACAAAACATATTCGATCTCTCAAATTCCGATTCGATATTTGAACTGTGCTATCAGTTTCAACCTTTGGAGTAATTCGCAATGACGTTCCATCGTAGTACGACGGATGCACAAGTGGATCCTGCTGAACTTGGTTTGACTCATCAACTTCTATTTTACATTGTACGTCTGTATCAAGTAATATCTCCTCTTGGTAATCCTTTTGAGATTTGTTACGGCTCGCAAACCTACTTTCCCTTACGCTCGATTCCACTTCTTCTTGGTTCATGCCGAAAGAGCTCTCCGGGATAGCATTATTAATGTCGGTATAGCCCATGTATTGTGCTTTCAGCAGCGTTTCTTGCAGTTTCTGTTGATTCATCTGCACTTGTTGACTGAATGCGTAAAATATTTGTACCGATTTGTAACATTCGGTGCAAACGTTCATCGGTAGCCCTATTTGATTCGTTATCTAAAATCATGCAAAACGGTCGATTAGAATCATTGCAATCCTCAGTTTGAGTTATGAAGCTTACCGGGATGGGAAATACGTGCTTCAACATAGCGCAAAACCGTTCTTCGATGATGGTGGTACTTTTTTCGCCAAAGTTCCTACCCAAACATAGTCGACAGTTGGCTATGTAACTCGTCGCCAGCGGAACTCCATTAAATAGTCGAGCCTGCAGTTGTTTTACGCGGGCATGGCAACTCGGCAGCGGTACAAGCGGTGGTGGCAAATCCTTACTAAATGGAACACTGCTAGTGCCACTCATTTTGCAAGACTACGGCTGACTAAATCTTCAATGCGTTTAAATGCAGGCTTTCTTTCCTGCGCCGCAAATCGTGTTCCAGTAACAGCTTTTGGTGATTAATAGCAATCCATGGAATCTGTTTCTTCTGAAGTAGACAATTGTCAACGCTTTCTATCAAACGATATTCATCAAAGCACGTTTAATTGTTCGCGATGGTTATTAAAAAGAAAGGAAACCCAAAATCGCGCTAAATGCACTAGTTTGTTTTGCCGCTGAAATGATTGAGTTTGTTTTGATCAGACAAAACTGACAGCTGCTCATTAACGTCCGCTCTGCATATGCTGTGCTGGTCGCATGGATTAAGGCGCAAAACAGGTGCGTCAAACTCACTTCACAAGTGTATAACCATTTATTTCAAATTACATCATCAAATTACAATAGAACGTCGATTAGCCGGGCATCTACATGCTCCTGTTGCATCTGGTTGATCAATTTCAACGAAAAATAAATCATTTTCACTGTTGTACCGATGCACGGGATAGATCGTGTAAATAGAGATAGAGCGACATTTCTCTAAAGTAGCTCTATCTTGCAAACAGAGCTACTTCTCTCGCGCGGCATTTCGGGCCGTACTGGAGCTGTCAAATAATTGATTTGTTTACAAGTCATGGTGCTTTTGATTTGTTCAAGCCGGCGTAGTGATTTTTCGTGAGTGAAGCAAACTGTTATTGTAAGCAAATTTTATCATTTTTACTCTATTAAACAAAGTTAAAATTGTTATTTGATTTCAGATTATTCATAATGTCCGTGAACATCAATGTTGGAGGTGTTAAAACAGAAAAAGAAGGAAAGTATAGACACAGTTGTGCAAAGACGCTGTGGGGACGTGTACGTTCATTCGTTTCACAGTACAACAAACAAGCTTGCGACGAATGTGTTTTTCCTGTCCGAGCATTGACCGATTTAAACAATGGTTGAACACACATTGTTATTTTCATCAATATATGCAGTAGCGACTCTAACGGTGGGCGTAGTTGAATTTGGATTGCTGCGATCGGTTTTAGTGGAATAATGTAAAATAAGCTTCGTTGATTTAAGTTTATCGACAGTGCGGCCCTCTTTAGTTTTGGGCCCAAATTACCATTCCGCTTAGGGCATCCCAAAAGCTTGTTCCGCCACTGCATATATGCATAAACTTAGTATATCTTTGAACTGTAATTAGATTGTAACACGACAATGTAATTGCTTGGTTTAGATTGAAATCGCTAATTTAATTAATTAATACTTATTCATGTTATCATTTAGTCAACTGCTTTACATATAGATGCACAAATGTTCTATTGTATTTTGTTCTTGTACTTTCAGACCGTCGAGATGTCACCGGAAACTGTGTTGGCTTTTATAAGCCATGTTGAGGGTGAAAGATGCCTGTGGGACAGGAGCCACCCTGAGTATAAAAACAAGAACATGCAAAAAGATGCATGGGAGTGCATTGGCCATCAGCTGCAAGTGCCTGTGTCCCTTTTGTGCGAAGAGTGGCGCTCGCTCCATGGATCCTACAGGCACTACAAAAAGATCCACGACAACAGTTTGGTGACCAGTTCTGGTAAGTATCACAGATGCATCCTTATCATTATAGGTATATTTTTTTAAATTCTGTTCATATTTTAGACTCCACAGATTTATGCAAATCAAAATAGTTCGCCTTCAGCGCAATGGGATTCCTCCATGAAATCACGGATGGTGATTCCAGGGTAGATACGGTATGTTTTTTACAAAAATATAATAACTTCTAGCATAGTTAATGATGTTGTTTTATGTGTACTTTGAAGCGAACACGTTACCCCCTGACGATACCACACCGATAGCAATCTCCTTCGCCAGCGAGCCTGATAAATTGACCAGTGTAGCTGCTCTTGCGTGCGAAGTGTCCGCACCAACCACCCAAACCCGCCACCGGCCATTGGCAACATCATCTCTCCCACGGCTAAACATGTCTGCTGCCCTCAACGAATTTGTAATACAATGCGGAAGTGTTGACGGCGCTTGGGAATATCGCGCAGGCTACGCTGGAGTTGAAATCGGCGGGGTCAGAATATCGTTTGGCCCCTTTTTACGCCAGCATGCGGGATTGGTCGCCGATACGCCAGGAATCCATGGTAATAAAAATACAAAGCATGATTGCGGAGGATTATGTCGCGAGATTCGTTGCAAAAAATGGATACGATCCACGGAACTAGAAATAATTTAGTTTGTGATTCAATTATAAGTTTGGATTAAGTTAGCATATAGTTTAAACATAAGTTATTTTTCTCTCTCTTTTTAGCAAGCATTGCATTTACATTGTATTAAGGTACTCGGATAGGTTTTTATATTGCGCCTTCAGCAAATTTATTTGCTAAATGCAAACGAATTTGCGTCAACTCGTTGGTAGTCTGATGTGTTATCCCGCGCAACGCAGTAAGCTCGCTCGTTACATGTTCCGTATCGCTTGCTGCTTGGCCTGACACGTCTCTTCGAATAAAGTTATGCAGGTACACGCATGTCAGTACAATTTTGCTGGCTGTTTGTGGGTTTAACTCCAATGGCTTTCTCAGCACTCGAAACCTTGAAGTCAAAATTCCAAACGCCATTTCAACTGTTCGGCGTGCCTTCGAATGGCGTTCATTAAAAATGCGTTCGATGGATCCGCGCTCGGTTGTTCCATCAAACGGGCGAATACAATAATTGGTGAATGCAAACGCTTTGTCTCCTAGTAACATATACGGAATTCTAATAAGGGAAGTACAATCTCGTAGCTCTTCTGCTTCTGGTATTTGTAATTGATTATTTTCTAGCAAGCTGTGAAGACGCGAGGTACGTAAAACCCCTCCGCTCGATATTCGTCCCTTGCATGCGACGTCAGCAAACATGAAATTGCAGTTCGCATCAATAATTCCCAAAAGCACAATGCTGAAAAAGTGTTGGTAATTGAAGTATTCCGAACCACTTTTCGCAGGCGCTTTTATGGAAACATGTTTTCCGTCGATGGCACCGAGAGCATGAGGGAACTGCCATTTCTCGTAGAAGTCGTCCGCCACTTTAAGCCATTCTTCACGCGTCGATGGAAGCTGTAATATAAATATTATTATCGGATTACCATCAGAATTCATTGTAAGTGAAACTAAGTTAAAATACTTTTACATATTTGCGCAGAAGCATTATTATACTATCGCACACTTCCGGGACGAACAATGCGATGGTTTGTGAAGAAACCTACAAAGCGAATTTTTTTAATGTTACTAATTATATCAATATAACGATAGTTACTTACCCGAAAAGCGTATTCCAAGCTTTGATAGCTATCGCCAGAAGCCAGAAAACGTAGCGTGATAATTAATTTATCTTTCGGCGTGA
Source organism: Anopheles rivulorum (assembly GCA_018908115.1). Lineage (NCBI taxonomy): Eukaryota > Metazoa > Arthropoda > Insecta > Diptera > Culicidae > Anopheles > Anopheles rivulorum. The sequence goes on from STHB01015173.1 coordinate 7,960, forward strand.
TAGCATCACGCATGTACGTATCTTGCTTCCAGATGCGTGGTGTTATTAGCTGCAACAAATACGCAAAGTCTTCCCTGCACATCTACATAAAATTAATGACCGTTTTGTCTAGCTCTTCGTCCAAAATCGAACGCTGGCTTGCAGATAGATTTCGCTCCAGCAACATCGGCCTAGCCCGAATGCGCGTCCTCGGCCTTCTCAGCTGGAGGATTTGAAGACGAGCGAAGCTGGCCCATGCTTCATTCCAATTTATTAACGCTTGTCGGTATCGCTCATCCATTTTAATTTTGTCACAAGTTTGAACCTCTAAAATAAATTGTAACTACAGTAGGTCGCCGCTTTACGCTAATGTTTGGGACCGAACGTTTTAGCGTATATCGAGTTTTCGCGTATAACGAGTTTCCTTTGACATATCGTTTATACTACTCATTGAAGAGATTAAGAGTTGAAGAGTTAACATAAAGCCTTTATCTCTGCAATACTTTTTTATCTCAGGCACAAAGTTTTGAAAAACCATTCATTAAAAATGGAACGAGTTACCCATGCTTTCTTGTTTGATTTCCATATTACCGGTAAGGACGCAATTTCGATGTGTTTAAATGCTCTTGGTTTTTGCGAATGGTACACTGCTAAAGGTTTCAATTTTAAATCACCCGTCATATTGCCTCCAATCATAATCGTATTGGAGCTGCCATTTCCGACGCTACAAAACTGCTGCTTTGAGACTCTAAACTTTTTTTAAAAACCAATACAGCTCGTGTGTTGATCGTAAAAACAATCTAAATTTCTTTGAAATCCAGTTCGTTACAGGCTCATTTGTTTAATGATGCATGCTGAAAACTTCATCCACCCAAAACAAAGCAAAATTGCCCGAGTAGAAATCAAACAACAATGGTAAACGCTATGACCTGTCATGTTTTAAAAAATCGCGTATTGCGAAATCGCGTATATCGAGTATGGCGTACTGCGGCGACCTACTGTATAAAAAGGTGCAATAATTTGTAAAGTTAATTGCTACTCACTTCAGCGTATATTTAATCAACGGATATTTATAAACGAATGACAGTACAATGTGACAGCGTATATTGAGCTATTCGATGTATGCGATGAAAATGCGATGTGTTTTTTTTAATATATGGACTTTACATCGCATTTCACCGAAAACCACCGCGATATTTCGCTGAGCGAAATATGGCTCTGTATATCTAATTTTACCGTTAAACGTGAAACAGCGAGCATTATCAAAAAAAAAGCAACGTCGTAATGCATAATAGTGGAAAACTTAATCCCGTTTTAAATTTTTGGTTTATTTTGTTTAAAATCGTAGCAAAGAAATACATTTAGCAAGGTGGGTGTGTCATTTTTGTCTTAGCAGAATATTACACCACAAAATGAAGAAAATTATGATGCTTCTTATTGTATGTACAAAACGAGCAAATACAAATGAAAGTAGAGTGAGCGATATCAGATTCAGATTAAACTTAAGTTGCAATTGCTTCATCTTCAACATTTTCTATGTAAAGATTTTTACCGGGCCAAACTACTACAACTGCAACTACTACACCATCTAAAATTACAATTAATGTTATTTATGCTCCTTTTCATTTGCGCGAACGTCGAACGTTTATAAGTTCTTCTGCCTGTCGCTTTCCATTCGGTTGATTGCTTTTGCTACGCATATTGTATTTAGACGATGGTGCACTTTTCGTACATTTTGCAACTGACGACGAAGTTGTTGCTCCATCCATCCCTTCATCGGCATCTTCCTCATAATAGACCATAGTTACGCCACCAACCAAACTATCGATTGTTATATCCAAGTCGTTAAAATTATTTACCCTTGTTGTTGCAGTTGCTTTAGCTTGGGAGATTGTTTTTTTACTTGACTGCGGTTTTGAAAGCGGCGGCTGGTTCTTTGATGCATGGCTTTTGCGACCGCCACGTACAGCACTTTCTTCACATTCTTCATCACTAAGTGATATAATTTCTATTACTAGCGGTTCCTCTGCAACTGGCTTCGTACCTCGGTGTTTGTTACGGTCGAGACCTTTGGTTGTGGTCCGGAGTACAGCATCCGTCACATCAGAATGTGCTACAAATTGTTCTTGTGTATTGTTATAGCTTGACGGTTGCAAAAGCAGATTTTGATTGTTTTCTCCATTATCAGTTACAAGTTCACATTGCATATCTACATCGATTACGTTATCATCCTTTGCTTTTGGAAATTCATCATCACTATTAATCTCTACAACATTTGATATTTCTTGTACTTGACTCGCACAGGAGTGTTGTAGTCTTGCCTGGGACACACCACCAATCTTACCAGTTTGCTGATAATCCTTTGAGATAAAGGTTTGTTCCAGTTTCTTCTGATTCGTTTGCACCTTACGGGTGTATTTGAAAAAAAGCTCCACACCTTTTCTACACTTGCTGCAAACATTCATCGGTAACCCTATTTGGTTCGGTATCTAAAATTAGAATAAGCGAAATAATGCAAATTTTTCAAACCAAACCAAATGACTTTGCGATGTTACTCACCGGAAAGGAAAATACCTGCGCCAACATGGTACTAAAATGTTCTTCGACGATAGTGGTGCTCCTTTGGCCAAAGTTGGTCCCCAAGCATAGTCGACAATTGGCCATGTAAGTCGTCTTCACGGGAAGGCCATTCAACAATATAACCGTAGCTTGGGTCATATCGTCGGTTTTGGGGAACTGAGCAGTGCCAATTATTGTTCGGAAATTTTCCTCCAAGACAGTTGATGTTTTAAAAATTCCTTCTATTTCCTATTCTCGTTGGCCTTTGCGAAACAACGATTCGTCTCTGAAAAGTTCACCTTATCTCCGAAGGTTAAAATCTGCTCACAATGCCGCTTTGTTCACCATCATAACGCCTCAGTGTATTGTATGAAAAATTACAGATTTCACCTAAAATCAAGCGCGATTTTGCAAAAATCATTTGAAAATAGTGGCGTTTGTTTACTTTACCGCTCAAATTTGTTGCATGTTTTGTTTTGCTGGCTGACTTTGTTTTGTTCACACAAAGTGACAGTTCTTCATGCGAGTCAGCTGTCGGTGATGTTTTGCATTGCATAGGGTTGGTCAGGTATGTCAAACACTTTCCTCAAGAACAAATTCATTTATTTCTGGCTTCTCAGGATTAAGTTTTGCGAGATACGCCGGTTCACATTGTTTTATTTTTGTTATGTTCAGTCGTATTTTGAGCATTCTTAATTCGTAGAAAAGAAATACCTATGAGCGCTAGCATGTCATTTTGTCCCCTACCTAGACATTTGGTACCACGAAAATAGAAATTAGAATTAAAATGTATGTACATATACCAAATTCTTGATATCGTCCTTTTTTATTTTGCGGCTAGGAAGAACCACATAGATGATTGATGGAGGGTTTTGATGGCAATTATACATCTTCAGTTAAGCTTAATAACTAAGTGGCACTAGTTGAAAGATTATCGTGTAGATCGTTTTTCTGGTTTAGTTGCATGCTGTTGCCTAGTTGTATTACGTCTGGATGACCGCTTATTTGTTGTACTATTGGTAGTATCCAACGAAGATATATCATCATCCATAGCCCAATTGGCACTTGTTGCAAAATTGGCCAAAGTTATACGACCAACCATACTATTTTTTGGTTTGTTTAAGGTGGTAATATGTTTCGCCTTAGCAACAACTTTTGAATTTCGTTTTTGTTGTGCATGCGCTCTTTGATGATTATTACGTTTGGTTACGATCTCATCTTCTGCATTCATTTCATATTCGTCCTCACTTGCGGAAATAATTTCTATCACGAACGGTGCGTCTTCAACTGGTTTCGTACTAGGGTTTCTGATACATTCAAAACCATAAGTTTCCATGTCGTAGAAAATATCTGATCCACCTGGTACCGCTACGAAATGTGTATCATAGTTTGATGGTTGCGAAAATGTATCCCGAATGCCTTCTTCATCTGCAGGTTCACATTGCATATCTACTTCGACGAAGTTATCATCTTTTTCAACATGAGTAACAATGTTTACCACATCGATATTTCCTTGATTCGTATCGCGATGTGGAACGCGCGCCGGTGCCGCACTATCAATTTGACTTTGCTTTAGATTTTGGTCTGGCAACAATGCTTCTTCTAGTGTTTTCTGATTAGCCAACACTTGGTAAGTATATCTGTAGAAAAGCTCCACTCCTTTGTAGCATTTTGTGCAAATAGTCATCGGTAACGCTTTCTTGAACGTAACCTAAAATGAGAATTAACCATCTATTATAATCATTGAAATGGAATCTATGTACATCATACGCACCGGAAAGCGAAACACATGATTCATCATAACACTGAGCTGCTCATCCATTATGTTGACGCTGTTTTTCCCTAATTGGTCGCTCAAACATAATCGACAGTTGGCAAGGTAAGTCGCTTTCAGTGGAAGGCCGTTCAGCAATACGACTGATTCTTGGTTCTTATGATCTTTATTACCGGGCTGAGGCGCCTGACGATTGAAAACATTCTCCTTCGAAACGCTGCTAGGACCACTCATTTTTCCCTCTGAAGGTATTTGAAGCTGCAATCTTGGAGTCAGTTTCCTGTTTCTGTTGTCCTTCTCCGTACTGCGGGTTGTATTTGTGAAGTTAATCCTGCTTCCAAAAGTTTATAACTATTCACAATGCCGCTTCGTTCAGCAACATAACGCACCAACGCTTTGTATGAAAAATTACGGCTATCACCGAAAATCAAGCGCGACTTAATCAAAGCGAAATAAAGTTACATTTGTGTACTTGCCCGCTCAAATGGCTGAGATGGGTTTGTTTACGCGATGTGACAGTTCTTCTACGCGCGTCGGTACTGTCACAATAATAACAAATCGAACTTTTTTTTACTTCTCCGGGGTTGTGATAAATTCAGTTGCTACGATGGATTTTATTACCTTTCATTTTGTTCAAAAATGTTTTCAAC
>STHB01015191.1:0-12912 GCA_018908115.1 Anopheles rivulorum
TGCAAGCCACCCCACTGGATGGGAAAGCCACTCCACTGGGTGGGCAAGCCAACTCACTTGGTGGGCAAACCATCCCACTGGGTGGGCAAGCCACCCCACTGGGTGGGCAAGCAACCCCACTGGGTGGGCAAGCCACCCCACTGGGTAGGCAAGCCACCCCAATGGGTGGGCAAGCCACCCCGCCGGGTGGAAAAGCCTTCCCACTGGATGGGCCAGCCACCCCGCTGGGTGGGCAAGCCACCCCACCGGATGGGCCAGCCACTCCATTGAGTGGGCAAGCAACCACACTAAGTAAGCAAGCAACCCCACTGGGTGGGCAAGCCATCTTCTGGGTGGTCCAGCCACCCCACTGGGTGGGCAAGCCATCTTACTAAGTGGGTAAGCAACCCCACTGGGTGGGCAAGCCACCCCACTGGGTGGGCAAGCAACCCCACAGGGTGGGCCAGCCACTGCACTGCGTGGGTAGGCTAACCGACTGGGTCGGCAAGCCACCCCACTGGATCAGCAAGCCACCCCACTAGGTGTGCAAGCCATCCCACAGGGAAGGCATGTCACGCCACTGAGTGGGTGAGCAACCCCACTGGTCGGGAAGCAACCCCAGTGGATGGGCTAGCCACCAAACTGGATAGGCCAGCCTGCCCACTGGGTGGGCAAGCCACCACACTCGGTTAGCAAGCCATCCCTCTGGGTGGGCAAGCCACTCCAGTGGGTGGACCAAACACCCCTCTGAGTTTGCAAGCCACCCCACTGGATGGGAAAGCCACTCCACTGGGTGGGCAAGCCAACTCACTTGGTAGGCAAACCATCCCACTGGGTGGGCAAGCCACCCCATTGGGTGGGCAAGCAACCCCTCTGGGAGGGCAAACCATCCCACTGAGAGGGCAAGCCACCCCACTGGATGGTAAAGCCACCCCACTGGGTTAGCAAGCCAACCAACTGGGTGGGCAAGCCACCCCACTGGGAGGGCAAGCTATCCCACTGGGTGGGCAAGATACTCCACTGAGTGGGAAAGCAACTCCTCTGGGTGGGCAAGCCATCCTACTGAGTGGGAAGCCACCCCATTGGGAGGGAAAGTCATCCCACTGGGTGGGAAAGCCAGCCCACTGGGAGGGCAAGCCTTCCCACTGGGTGAGCAAACCACCCCAATGGCTCAGCAAGTTTCCCCACCTCCAATGGGTGAGCAACCTACCCCACTGTGTGTGCAAGCCACCCAACTGGATGGGACAGGCACCCCACTGGTTGAGCAAGCAAACCCACTGAAAGGGCAAGCAACCCCACTGGGAGGGATAACCACCCCACTGGGTGCTAAGCCACTGGGTGGGCTAGCCACCCCACTGGAAAAACCAGCCACCCCACTGCGAGGGCCACCAACCCCACTGGGTTGGCAATCCACCGCACTGGGAGGCAAACCACCCCACCGGGTGGGCTAGCCACCATACAGGGTGGGCCAGCCACCCCGCTTGGTGGGCCTCCTTACTGGGTGGGCAGCCAACCTTCTGGGAGTGCAAGCCATCCCACTGGGTGGGCAAGCCTCCCCACTGGGTGGGCAAGCCTCCCCACTGGGTGGGCAAGCAACCACACTGGAAGGGCCAGCCGAACCACTGGGTGGGCAAGCCTCCCCACTGCGTGGGCAAGCCATCCCGCTAGGTGGGCAAGCAACCCCACTGGGAGGGCAAGCTGACCCAACGGGTGGGTAAGAAACCCCACTGGGTGAGAAAGCCACCGCACTGGGTGAGCAAGTCTCCCAACTGGGTGGGCCAGCCAGCCAACTGGGTGGGCCAGCCACCCCACTGGTTGGGCCAGCCACCCCACTGGGTGGGCAAGCCACCCCACTGGATGGGCATGCCACCCTTCTGGGTGGGCAAGCCACCCCACTGGGCGGGCAAGCCTCCCCACTGGGTGGGTCAGCCATCCAACTGCGTTGGCAAGCCACCCTACTGGGTGGGCAAGCCACCCTTCTGTGTTGACAAGCCACCCCACTGGACAGGCAAGCCAACCCACTTGTTGTGCAAGCCACACCACTGGGTGGGCCAGCCACCCTGCTGAGAGGGCAAGCAACCCCACTGGGAGGGCAAGCCTCCCTACTGGGTGGGCAAGCCGACACCCTGGGTAGGCAAGCCAACCAGTGGGTGGGCCAGCGACCCCACTGGGTGAACAAGCCACCCCACCGGCTGGGCAAGCAACTCCAAAGGGTGGGCAAGCAACCCCAATTGGTCAGCAAGCCACCTCACTGGGTGTGCTAGCCGCCCCATTGGGTTAGCAAGTCACCAACCTGGGTGGTCAAGCCACCCCACTGGGTGGTCAAGCCACCCCACTGGGTGGGCAAGCAACTCCACTGTTTGGGCAAGCAACCCCACCAGGTGGGCAAGCCACCCCACTGGGTGTGCAAGCCACCCCAATGGGTGGGCAATCAACCCCTCTTGGAGGGCAAGCCATCCCATTGAGAGGGCAAGCCACCCCACTGGGTGGGCAAGCCCCCACACTGGGAGAGCAAGCTACCCCACTGGGTGGGCCAGGCACCCCACTGAGTGGGCAAGCCACCCCACTGGGTGGGCAAGCCGCTCCACTGGGTGAGTCAGCCACCCAACTGGGTGAGCCAGCCTCCCCACAGGGTGGGCCAGTCACCCCGCTGGGTGGGCAAACGACCCTTCTTGGTGGGAAAGCCACCTAACCAGGTGGGCCAGCAACCCCACCGGGTGGGCAAGCAAGCCTACTGGGTGGGCAAGCAACCCCACTGGGAGTGCAAGCCACCCCACTGGATGGGCCAGCAACCCCACTGTTCGAGCAAGCCATCCCACTGGGTGAGCCAGCCACCCCAATGGCTAAGCAGCCGCCCAACTAGCTGGGCCAGCCAATCCAATGGGTGGGCAAGCCACCTGATTGGGCAGGCAAGCCACCCAACTGGGTAGGACAGCCACCCGAGTAAATGGGCAAGCAATCTCACTGGGTGGGCAAGCCACCCCACTGGGTAAGCAAGCCACCCCACAGAGTAAGCAAGCCACCCCACTGGGTGGGCTAGCCACCCCACTGGCTGGACAAGCAACCCCAGTGGCTAGGAGAGCCACCCCACAGGGTTAGCAAGCCACCCCATAGGGTGGGCAAGCCACCCCACTGGGTGGGCAAAACAGCCACTCCATTGGTTGGGCCACCAACCCCACTGGTTGGGACAGCCATCCCACTGGGAAGGCAAGCCATCTTACGGGGTCGGCTCGCCAACCCATTGGGAGAGCAAGCAACCCCACTGGGTGCGCAAGCCAACCCACTTGGAGGGCAAGCCACCCCACTTGGTGGACAAGCCACCCTTCTGGGTGGAAAAGCCACGCCACTGGATGGGCAAGCCACCCCACTGGGTAAGCAAGCCATCCCACAGAGTAGGCAAGCCTTCCCACTGGTTGAGCTAGCCTCTCATCTGGCTGGACAAGCACCCCAGTGGCTAGGAGAGCCACCCCACTGGGTTAGCAAGCCACCCCACTAGGTGGGCAAGCCACCCCACTGGGTGGGCAAAACAGCCACTCTATTGGTTGGGCCACCAACCCCACTGGTTGGGAAAGCCATCCCACTGGGAAGGCAAGCCATCTTACGGGGTCGGCTCGCCAACCCATTGGGAGAGCAAACCCACTTGGTGCAATGCCAACCCACTTGGAGGGCAAGCCCCTCACTGGGTGGTCAAGCCACCCCACTGGGTGGGCAAAACACCCCACTGGGTGGGCCAGCCACCCCATTGGATGGACCAGCAATCCCACTGGTTGGGCAAGCCACCCCATTGGGAAGGCAAGCCATCCTTCTGGGTCGCCTCGCCACCCCACTGGGAGGGCAAGCCAACCCACTGGTTAGGCAAGCCACCCAACTGGGTAGGCAAGCCACGCCACTGCGAGGGCAAGCCACCCCAATGGATGGGTAAGCAACTCCTCTGGGCGGGCAATTAACCTAACTGGGTGGGCCAGCCACCCCACTGGTTTGGCCAGTCTCCCCACTGGGTGGGCAAACCATTGCACTGGGTGGGCAAGCCATTCCACTGGGTGGGCAAGCCATCCAACTGGGTGGGCAAGCCACCCCACTGGGTGGGCAAGCAACCCAACTGGGTGGGCAAGAAACTCTACTGTGTGGGCAAGCAACTCCACTGGTTGGGTAAGTCATCGCACTGGGTGGGAAAGCCTGCCCACTGGGAGGGCCAGCCACCCCACTGGGTGCTTGAGCCACCCCACTAGTTAGGCAAGCATCCCCACGGGTTGGGCAAGCCAGCCCACTGGGTCGGAAAGCCACAGCACTGGGTGGGCCAGCCACCCATTGGTTGGGCCAGCCACCCCACTGGGTGGGCAAGCAACCCAACTGGGTGGGCCAGCCACCTCACTGGGTGGGCAAGCCAGCCCACTAAGTCGGACAGCCACCGCACTGGTTGGGCAAGTCAACCATTGGTTGGGCCAGCCACCCCACTGGGTGGGCAAAATACCCCACTGGGTGGGCCAGCCATCCCATTGGTTGGGCCAGCAAGCCCACTGGTTAGGCAAGCCACCCCATTGGGAAGGCAAGCTACCCTACTGGGTCGGCTCGACACCCCACTGGGTGGGCAAGCCAACCTACTGGGTAGGCAAGCCACCCCACTGGGTAGGCAAGTCACGCCACTGGGTGGGCAAGCCACCCCACTGGGTGGGCAAGCCACCCCATTGGGTTGGCCAGCCATCCCACTGGATGGGCAAGCAACCCAACTGGGTGGGCAAGAAACTCCACTGATTGGGCAAGCAACTCCACTGGTTGGGTAAGTCAATCCACTGGGTTAGTAAGCTACCCCATTGGGTTAGCAAGCCAGCCAACTGGTTGGGCCAGCAACCCAACAGGGAGGGCAAGCCACTCCACTGGATGGGCAAGCCATCCCGCTGGGTGGGCAAGACACCCCTATGGGTGGTCAAGCCACCTCACTGGGTGGGCAAGCCACCCCACTGGGTGATCAAGCCACCCCATCGGCTTACCAAGCAACTCTAATGGGTGGGCAAGCAACCCCAATGGGTCAGCCAGCCACCGCACTGGGTGGTCTAGCCGCCCCATTGGGTTAGCAAGCCACCAACCTTGGTGGTCAAGCCACCCCACTGGGTGGGCAAGCAACCCCACCGATTGGGCAAGCAACCCCACGAGGTGGGCATTCCACCCCACCGGGTGGGCAAGCCACCCCACTGGGTGGGAAAGTCACCCCACTGGGTTGGCAAGCCACCCCACTGGGTGGGCAAGCAACCCCACTGGTTGGGCAAGCTACCCCACTGGGTGGGCCAGGCACCCCACTGAGTGGGCAAGCCACCCCACTGGGTGGGCAAGCCGCTCCACTGGGTGAGTCAGCCACCCCACTGGGTGGGCCATCCTCCCCACAGGGTGGGCCAGTCACCCCGCTGGGTGGCCCAACAACCCTACTTGGTGGAAAAGCCATCCCACCGGGTGGGCCAGCAACCCCACTGGGTGGGCCAGAAACCCCACTGTTCGGGCAAGCCACCCCACTGGGTAAGCCAGGCACCCCAATGGCTAAGCAAGCCACCCAACTAACTGGGCCAGCCACTTCAATGGGTGGGCAAGCCACCTGATTGGAAGGGCAAGCCAACCCCACTGGGTAGGACAGCCACCCCAGTAGTTGGGCAAGCAATCTCACTGGGTGAGCAAGAAACCCCATTGGGTAGGCACGCCACCCCACTGGGTGGGCAAGCCAACCCACTGGGTGCAATGCCACTGGATGGGCTAGCCACCCCACTGGGTGAGCCAGCCACCCCACAGGGTGGGCAATCCACCCCACTGGGTGGGCAAGCCACCCCACTGGGTGGGCAAGCAACCCCACTGGGTGGTCAAGCCACCTGACTGAGTAGGCGAGCCACCCCACTGGGAGGGCAAACCTCCCCACTGTGTGGGCAAGTCACCCCACTGAATGGGCAAGCCACCCGACTGGGTGGGCCAGCCTCCCCACTGGGTGTGCCAGCCACCGCACTGGGTGGGCCAGCCACCCCACTGGGTTGGCAAGCCACCCCACTGGATGGGCAAGCCACCACATTGGGTGGGCAAGCCACCCTTCTGGGTGGGCAAGCCACCCCAATGGGTGGGCAAAACACCCCACTGGGTGGCCAAGCCACCCTAAAGCGTGGGCAAGCAACCCAACTACGAGGGCAAGCCGACCCACTTGGTGGGTAAGAAACCCCACTGGGTGAGACAGCCAACTCACTAAGTGAGCAAGCCACCTCATTGGGTGAGCAAGCCTCCCAATTGGGTGGGCAAGCCACTCCACTGGGTGGTCAAGCCACCCAACTGAGTAGGCAAGCCACCCCACTGGGTGGGCAATACTCCCAACTGGGTGGGCAAGCCACCCCACTGAATGGGCAAGCCACCCCACTGGGTGAGCCAGCCACCCCACTGGGTGAGCCAGCCACCCCACAGGGTGGGCAATCCACCCCACTGGGTAGGAAAGCCACCCCACTGGGTGGGCAAGCCACCCCACTGGGTGGTCAAGCCACCCGACTGAGTAGGCAAGCCAGCCCACTGGGAGGGAAAACCTCCCCACTGGGTGGGCAAGCCACCCCACTGAATGGGCAAGCCACCCCATTGGGTGGGCAAGCCACCCTACTGGGTGGGCAAGCCACCCAACTGGGTGGGCAAGCCACCCAACTGGGTGGGCAAGCCACCCAACTGGGTGGGCAAGCCACGCCACTGGGTGGGCAAGCCACCCCACTGGATGGGTAAGCAACCCACTGGGTGGGCAAACAACCCCACTTGGTGGGCCAGCCACCCCAATGGGTGGGCAAGCAACCCGACTGGTTGGGCAAGCTAATCCACGGGTTGGGTAAGTTACCCCACTGCGTGGGCAAGCCAACCCACTGGGTGGGTGGGAAGCTACCCCACTGGGTGGGCAAGCCACCACACTGGGTGGGCAAGCCACCCCACTGGTTGGGCCAGCCACCCCACTGGGAGGGCAAGCCACCCCACTGGGTCGGCAAGCCACCCAACTGGGTGGGCAAGCCACCCTTCTGGATGGGCAAGCAACCCACTGGGTGGGCAAGCCACCACACTGGGTGGGCAAGCCACCCCACTGGTTGGGCCAGCAACCCCACTGGTTGGGCAAGCCACCTCACTGGGTGAGCAAACCACCTCATTGGGTGAGCAAGCCTCCCAATTGGGTGGGCAAGCCACCCCACTGGTTGGGCCAGCAACCCCATTGGGTGGGCAAGCAACTCCACTGGGTGGGCAAGCAACCCCACTGGGTGGGCAAACCACCCTACTGGGTGGGCAAGCTACCCTACTGGGTGGGCAAAGCAACCCTACTGGGTGGGCCAGCCACCCCTTTGGGTTGGCTAGCAACCCCACTGAGTGGGCAAGAAACCCCTTTTTGTGGGCAAGCCACTGGATGCAAACCTCCGCTCTGAGTGGGCAATTAACCCTGCTGGGTGGGCAAGCCTACCCACTGGGTGGGCCAGCCACCCCGCTGGATGGGCCAGCCACCCCACTGGGTGGGCAAGCCACCCCACTGGGTGGACCAGCCACCCCACTGGGTGGGCAAGCCACCACACTGGGTTGGCAAGCCACCCCACAGGGTGGGCAAGCCACCCCACGGGGTTGGCGAGCCAACCCATTGGGTTTGCAAGCCATCCCACTAGGTTGGCAAGCCACCCCACTGGGTGGACAAGCCACCCCACTGGGTGGGCAAGAAACTCCATTGGGTGGGCAAGCAACCCCACTGGTTGGGCAAACCTTCCCAATGCAAGGTAAGGCCACCGCACTTGGTGGGCAAGCCACCCCACTAGGTGGGCAAACAACCCAACTTGGTGGGCAAGCCACCCCAATGGATGGGCCAACCAACCCACTGGGTAGGCAAGCCACCCCACTGAGCGGGCAAGCCACCCCTCGGGGTGGGCAAGCAACTCCAATGGGTCAGCAAGCCACCTTACTCGGTGGGCAAGCCACTCCATTGGGTTAGCAAGCCACCAACCTGGGTGGTCATACCACCCCAATGGGTGGGCAAGCAACCCTAATGGGTGGACGAGCAACCCCAATGGGAACGCAAGGCACCCCTCTGGGTGGTCAAGGCATCTTACTGGGTGGGCAAGCCACCCCACTGAGTGAGCAAGCAACCTCACTGGGTGGGCAAGCAACCCCATTGGGTAAGCACGTCACCCCACTGGGTGGGCAAGCAAACCCACTAGGTGCAATGCCACTGGGTGGGCTAGCCACCCCACTGGGAGAGCCAGCCACCCCACTGGGTGAGCAAGCCACCCCACTGGGTGGACAAGCCACCCGACTGAGTAGGCAAGCCACCCCACTGGATGAGCCAGCCAACCCACGGGTGGGCCAGCCACCCCACTAGGTAGGCCAGCCACCCCACTGGGTAGGCAAGCCACCCCACTGGTTGGGCAAGCCATCCTTCTGGGTGGGCAAGCCACCCCACTGGGTGGGCAAGCCACCCCACTGGGTGGCCAAGCCACCCTACTGGGTGGGCAAGCAACCCCACTTTAAGAGCAAACCACCCCACCGGGAGGGCATGCCGACCAACTGGGTGGGTAAGAAACCCCACTGGGTGAGAAAGCCAACTCACTGGGTGGGCAAGCCACCTCATTGGTTTAGCAAGCCTCCCAACTGGGTGGGCAAGCCACTCCACTGGGTGGGCCAGCAACCCCATTATGTGCGTAAGCCACTCCAATGGGTGGGCAAGCCATCCCACTGGGTGGAAAAGCCACCCTACTGGGTGGACAAGTCTCCCCACTGGTTGAGAAAGCCACCTCACTGGGTGAATAATCTACTCCATTGGGTTAGCAAGTCACCCAACTGGGTGGGCGAGCCACACCACTGGGTGGGCCAGCCACCCTACTGGGTGGGCAAGAAACCCCATTGGGAGGTTAAGAAACCCCACTGGTTGGGCAAGCCAACCCACTGGTTGGGCAAGCCACCCCACTGGGAGGGCAAGCAACTCCAATGGGTCAGCAAGCCACCTTACTCGGTGGGCAAGCCACTCCATTGGGTTAACAAGCCACCAACCTGGGTGGTCATACCACCCCAATGGGTGGGCAAGCAACCCTAATGGGTGGACGAGCAACCCCAATGGGTACGCAAGGCACCCCTCTGGGTGGTCAAGGCATCTTACTGGGTGGGCAAGCCACCCCACTGGGTAGGCAAGCAACCCCACTGGGTGGGCAGGCCACCAAACTGGGTGGGCAAGTAACCACACTGGGTGGGCAAGCCACCCCACAGGGTGGGCAAGCCATCCCACTGAGTGGGCAAGCCACCCCACTGGGTGGGCAAGCCACCTAATTGGGTGGTAAAGCCACCCAACTGGGTAGGACAGCCATCCAACTAGTTGGGCAAGCAACCTCACTGGGTGAGCAAGCCACCTCATTGGGTTAGCAAGCCTGCCAACAAGGTGGGCAAGCCACTCCACTGGTTGGGCCAGCAACCCCATTGGGTGGGCAAGCCACTCCACTGGGTGAGCAAGCCACCCAACTGGGTGGACAAGCCACCGTACTGGGTGGGTAAGTCACCCCACTGGGTTGGCAAGCCACCCCACTGGGTGGGCAAGCCACCCTATTGGGTGGACCAGCCACCCTATTGGGTGGACCAGCCACCCGACTGGGTGGGCAAGCCACCCCACTAGGTGGGCAAGCCACCCCAATGGGTGGGCAAGCCACCCCACTGGGTGGCCAAGCCACCCCATCGGATGAGCAAGCCAACCCACTGGGTGGGCAAACCACCCCACTGGGTGGGCACACTACCCCACTGGGTGGGCAAGCCACCCCACTTGGTGGGCAAGCCTCCCAACTGGGTGGGCAGCCACCCTATTGGCTGGGCAAGCCAAACAACTGGGTGGAAAAGCCAACCCACTGGGTGGAAAAACCACCCCACTGGTTGGGCACGCCACCCCACTGGGTGGGCAAGACACCCCACTGGATGGGCAAGCCACCCCACTAGGTGTACAAGCCATCCCGCTGGGTGGGCAAGAAAATCCATTGGGAGAGAAAGCAACTCCACTGGTTGGGTAAGTCACCCCACTAGGTGGGCAAGCCGTCCCATTGGGAAGGTAAGCCAACCCACTGGGTGGGAAAGCCCACAGGTTCGGCAAGCAACCCCACTGTGTAGGCAACCCCACTAGGAGGGCCAGCCACCCCACTGGTTGGGCAAGCCAACCCACTTGGTAGGCAAGCCACCCCACTGGGTGGGCAAGCCACGCCATTGGGTGGGCAAGCCACCCCACTGGATGGGCAAGCAACCCACTGGGTGGGCAAACAACCCCACTTGGTGGGCAAGCCACCCCAATGGGTGGGCAAGCAACCCGACTGGTTGGGCAAGCAACTCCACGGGTTGGGTAAGTCACCCCACTGGGTTGGCAAGAAACCTCACTTGGAGGGTAAGCCAATCCGACTGGGAGGGCAAGCCACCCCACTGGGTGGGCAAGCCACCACACTGGGAGGGCAAAACACCCCACTGGGTGGGCCAGCAAACCCACTGGTTGGGCAAGCCAACCCTTTGAGAAGGCAAGCCATCCTACGCGGTCGGCTCGCCACCCCACTGGGTGGGCAAGCCAACGCACTGGTTAGGCAAGCCACCCAACTGGGTAGGCAAAACACGTCACTGGGTTGGCAAGCCACCCCAATGGATGGGCAAGCAACCCCACTGGGCGGGCAAGCAACCCCACTGGATGGGCCAGCCACCTCACTGGTTGGGCCAGCCATTCCACTGGGAGGGCAAGCCACCCCACTGGGTGGGCAAACCATTAACCTGGGTAGGAAAGCCATTCCACTGGGTTGGCAAGCAACCCAACTGGGTGGGCATGAAACTCTACTGTGTGGGCAAGCATCTTCACTGGTTGGGTAAGTCAACCCACTGGCCGGGCCAGCCAGCCCACTGGGAGGGCCAGCCACCCCACTGGGTGCTTGAGCCAACCCACTGGTTAGGCAAATATACCCACTGGTTGGGCAAGCCAGCCCACTGGGTCGGAAAGCCACCGAACTGGGAGGGCAAGCTACCCATTGGTTGCGCCAGCCATCCCACTGGGTGGGCAAAACACCCCACTGGGTGGGCCAGCCATCCCATTGGTTGGGCCAGCAACCCCACTGGGTGGGCAAGCCACCCCACTGGGTGGGCAAGCAACCCCACTGGGTTGGCCAGCCACCCTACTGGGTGGGCAAGCAACCACACTGGGTGGGCCAGCCACCCCACTGGGTGGGCAAGCCACCCCACTGGGTGAGCAAGCCACCCAGATGGGTGGGCAAGCCACCCAAATGGGTGGGCACGCCAACCCACTGGGTAGACAAGCCACCCCACTGGGTAGGCAAGCCACTCAACTGGGTGGGCAAGCCGCCCCACTGGGAAAGCAAGCCACCCCACTGGGTGGGCAATCAACCACACATGGTGGGCAAGCAACCACACATGGTGGGCAAGCCACCTCACTGGATGGGCCAGCCATCCCTCTGGGTGTACAATCCACCACACTGGGTAGGAAAGCAACCCCGCTGGGCGGGCAAGCCATCCCAATAAGTAAGCAAGCCACCCCACTGGGTGGGCCAGGCAACCCCACTGGGTGGGCAAGCCACCCCTCTGAGTTGGCAAACCCCCACTAGGTGAGCCACCCTACTGGTTGGGAAAGCCACCCCACTGGGTGGGCAAGCCACCCCACTGAGTAAGCATGCCACCTCACTGGTTGGGCAAGCCATCTCACTAGGTGGGCAAGCCACCCCACTGGGTGGGCAAGCAACCCCACTGGGTGGGCAAGCCACCCCACTGGGTGGGCAAGCCATCCCACTAGGTGAGCCACGCTACTGGTTGGGAAAGCCAACCCACTGGGTGGGCAAGCAACACCAATGGGTGGGCAAGCCACCCCACTCGGTAGGCAAGACACCCCACTGGATGGGCAAGCATTCGCACTGGGTGGGCCAGGCACCCCACTGGGTGGGCAGGCAACCCAACTGGGTGGGCCAGCCCCCCACTGTCTGGGCAAGCAACCCAACTGGGTGGGCAAGCCACCCCACTGGGTGGGCAAGCCACCCCAATGGAGGGGCACACCATCCCACTGGGTGGGCAAGCCATCCCACTGAGTGGGCATGCCGCCTCACTGGTTGGGCAAGCCATCTCACTAGGTGGGCAAGCCACCCCACTGGGTGGGCAAGCAACCCCACTGGGTGGGCAAGCCACCCCACTGGGTAGGCAAGCCACCCCACTGGCTGGGCTAGCAACCCCACTGGGTTGGCAAGCCACCCCACTAGGTGGGCCAGCCACCCCACTGGGTGGGCAAGCAACCCCACTGGGTGGGCAAGCAACCCCACTGGGTGGGCAAGCCACCCCACTGGGTGGGCAAGCAACCCCACTGGGTGGGCACGCCAACCCACTGGTTAGGCAAGCCACCCCACTGGGTCGGCAAGCAACCACAATGGGTGAGCCAGCCACCCTACTGGAAGGGCAAACTACCTTACTGGGTGGGAAAGCCACCCCATTGGGTAGGCAAGCCATCTCTTCTATGTAGGCAAGAAACCCAACTGGGTGGGCAAGCCACCCCACTGGGAGAGCAAGCCACCCCACAGGGTGGGCAAGCCATCCCACTGGTTGAGCCAGCTATCCCACTAGGTGGGCACGCCACTTAAATGGGTGGGCAAGCCACCCAACTGGGTGGGCCAGCCACCCATCTGGGTGGGCCAGCCACCCCACTGGGTGGGCAAGCCACCCTACTAGGTGGGCAAGCCACCCCACTGGGTGGGCCAGCCACCCCACTGGGTGGGAAAGCCACGCCACTGGGTGAGCAAGCCAACCCACTAGGTGGGCAAGCTACCTGAATGGGTGGGCCAGCCACCCCACTGGATGAGCAAGCCACCCCTTTGTGTAGGCAAGCCACCCCACTGGCTGGGCAAGCCACTCCACTGGGTTGGCAAGCAACCTCACTGAGTGGACAAGCCAACCCAATGGGTGGGC
>STHB01015199.1:0-12910 GCA_018908115.1 Anopheles rivulorum
GAAAACCTTTCCCAAAACATGTAGTAATGCCCTTCATCCGTAGGTCGACGATTTTCGCCCGAAAACCGTCGTTCTCAAGGATGGCAGACGTTCGGGCTTGCGTTTGGGAGAACGCATTGTGATTGGGCGATCCTTCCAACCAAGTGAACGAGTGCTTGACGAGTGATACGAGCACAGTCAGACGTTGCAAAAAAAAAGGGAAGGTCACCGAGTAGATAGTTAGCGCATTGCAAAACTCGCGCGGTCGACATAGAAGCCGTGGTGCACGAAACTGACGTTTCAGTGTCGAGCGCAGCAATAGTTATGGCGTTACCGATGATCCAAAAAAGAACCGAATGAGCCAAAAACAAAACAAAAAAGAACATACAAAAAGTACACGAGTAGAGGAACCTCGTGAAGCATTCCTTTGACTTTCTGTTCGTGCTTTTCATGTTTGTTTTTCTTTTTTTGCAAAGAAGGACAAAGCACGTTGATGGCTGCCCATTTGCAGTCTACGTTTTGTGGATGGTCAGGATATTTCCGGTAATGGTGAAGCTACGTGAATTGGTCGACAGTTCGTCGTTGACAGCGCAATAAAGCCATGCCGGCGCATGTTTGCTGCCTACTTCCTTGTGTCCGAGACGCGACCGAGCAACAAGAACACGACGAAACCGGGAACACTTCACTAAGATGTGTGTGTGTGTTCTTTTTTCATACCTTTTCTTGTACATTATTCGACACATAGGAAGAACAAGTGAGAACAGAAGCTAGCGTGTAGTGTGTAGTGTATTGGGGTCAGCGCAAAAGTGCCTCCGCCAAGTGGTACACAGGCGAACATTCTTAAGCCGAGAATCCGGTAGCTGGTCGGTGGGAGCAGCTTTTAAGCAGCGACCTTAGTGGACCTTTGTTTTGCGAAGGCAATGTCTAGGCGTCTAGCGGTCCTACCCGAAACCCCTACAGTGTGAATGTTTCCGTGTAGTTTATTTACAGGATGTGCTGCAATTTATACGTCCGCCCACCTGACGATGAGCTTTGTCAGTGACCCCCGCAAGTCAAATGGTTGTCCTCGGGACGGGTGAACAAGCTATATGAGCACTGCTGCTGCTGGAAATGTTATACACATTCCAGAAGAGGAGCAGAGGTTTTCTTTTTGGTTTTTATGACGATTTTGAATGGCTTCCCCCGAAAAGGCGACTTCCGGTGCATTAGAGCTTGAAATCGTAGAAAGCTTTTACATTTCAAGGTCTAAATAAAACAGGTTTATGACAATGAATAATGCTTTAGTATAGCTTTTTTTCTTACCAACTTCACTTGTGGAAAATTTATTTATTTTAAAATTAGCAATTTAAGCCAATTTGTATAGCAAATTGCATACCTTGAGGAACTTCCCTGTTTGCATTTACAAATACGCCTAAAAGTATGCAATCGACAGTGAAAAAATGTGTTTACGCTCCTGATAATAAAGTCATTTGTAATGAAAGTAAGGTAATCATGTAAGAAAGTTGTTCTATACCGTTCCTTACGCTTCCAATTTACCGTCTTCGTACACAAACAAAAGCAAATCGAAACAAACACGGTCCATTACGATAATTTGAACGTGGTTATTTACCTTCTGCACTTCGCAAAAGCATCTATGTACCTCTAACATGGTTCATGGTACACTTCCTAAATAGTTGGTTGCAACTGCTGAAGCAAGCAGGGAAAAGCACGGGAAGCTACAAAATCAATCTATATCGAATGGTTGCAATATTTATAGCAATTTTCTTGCGAGCTATTACACGGCACAACACAACTATTGCTAGCTACCAACATCTTCCCGGAGTGTAGTTCGGACCATCACTGCAGGTGAAGAACCGCAAAGGTAGCAAAAAAGTAAAAGAACCGAATGAGGCACTGGGTATGGAGTACACCTTCTTCCACGGGAACACCGAACGCAGCAAGCGGTCCTGAAAGCTTCCCCATCGCCCGTATTCCGGCCTTTCATTTCCTTTCATGCAACAGAGTATTTCCATTTCCATCGCGTTTCACACGGCGACCGTGTAGAAACGCGAACGTGACTGACATATCGATACGGAAGTCTCACGAAACAAGGCCACCGTCACCACCAGCACCCCGACTGGTTTCATGTCTTAAATTCTAGGAATTTTTACGCCATTTCATTGGTGCAGGGAGTTGGATTTGGAGGTGTTTGGTTTGGTTCGGTGGTAGTAATAATGGTACCACATATACACATATATTTCGTTTCGGTGTCAATTTAAAGGACCCTTCACAGTGAAGTGATGTGGAGTGGTAGTAGTAGTAGTAGCAGCAGCAGCACAATGAGAAATGTCTCAATTCGAAAATGTGGAAATCGTTAAATTTCTCTTCTATTTGCGGAATTTCCCCACGGAGAATAACTTTTGATGTTCGTCTTTTTTTAGGTTTTGTTTTTGTAGCGATCGGAAGCTGAAAATCCGTCCCTTTTTTTTTCTTTGCTATCCTATGGCTTTTGGAAAGGGGTTTCCTGAAGTCACCATAACGGGCCAGTATGAATATTCTACAGCAATGAATTACGTGTGCGGGATTACGTTTGAAGTTATATTTATCTGAATTTTGGTTGGGAATGGAGAAGTTCGGCCGAGCGTAAATGTCGCTCGGCATGAATTTGTAATGTATTTGAAAACGGGTCGAGCATGTTGTGATATGGACAACGACACTCTAAACGCAAATTTTAAAGCAAAACGCATCTTTTTGGAAGTTTTTAAAGAGTTTTCATTTATTCTTACTTTTTAAAATGAAACGACCAATTTAAATGTTTATGATATTATAACTATAGTTAAGCAACAATTGCATAAATTTAGGCGTTTTACCACAACTCCAGTAGATTTAGTCTGAAACCACCATTATTTTAACACATCCTTATCACACTAATCACCTATCAGCGGACGTTTTAATAGTGTGCGTGCTTTTCAAACTTGTCGCTCGCAGCCCGCCATGCGAAATGTCTGCTTCGTGCTACAAATGCTCCGGATCTATTTCCCAATTTCCCAACAACACGTATCGATGTGACGACGTGACGAAAGCATTTTCCTAATGACATTCCGCAACCGAATGCCGATCGGATAGCGGAGTTCCGAAATAAAAAGGCAATACACACACACACACACACAGGCAAACCATAAGGAATAAAAAGGAAAACGTCTTGAATAAACGACTTCCCAATCCTTCCCCAAAGTGTTTACGACCAGTGCCCCGGGTTGAACCCGGGGAACGAATATTGACAATTCATTTATTTTTAGCCCATAATGGGAACGCAGCCTAACCACGCTCTAACCAACATCAAATATTTCCACGATGACAATTGATGAGGCTTTGCAGCACCGAACCGAAACCGAACACCGAAAACCGAGTAATGGAATGGTTTTGACGAGTCGCTTCAAACTCCAAGCACGTCAATGTGATTGGTGAAATTCTTGAAACTGTTGTGCAAATGAGTTCGACGGTATGAATCGAAGCGAAAACTTTTGCCCGCATTGTTTTTGAAAGCTCGTTGAGCGGACGGTTTGTTCGTTTGGGTAAGGGGGCCGCGAAATGGGGCCGACGGTGGGAGTTGGTGGTAATAATTTAAGTTTGGAAATAACTTCCGGGCATGATAGGGAACTGATATCCGAGGCGGATAAGTTTAGGAAATAGTATTTGCCAAGACGTATGCCCACTGTTAAGAGGGTAATGTACTACAAATTGCATACTTTCGGGCTCATTGCTAGAAGAGAGTAACACAATGTAATTTCGCATTGAAATCTAACCTTTTTCTTAGTTTGTTTTCATATATTAAAAAAAAACATTCATCTTCTGTTTCATTAAACGAATATGCTCTTTTTAGAAAATAAATCGAATTTCTGCCTTAAACGATTCTATCACAATTTTAATTAAAAATCTACAAAAAGAATACTCATGAACCGTTGCGGATACAATATGCTACACATTGCTCACGGAGATGCCAGCATAAATCCTTAAAAAAAAACGTAACGCCGTGCACTCGTTGCTGCTCGCACACTCATTACACTCATTGCCATTAAGTAACGCCAACCCTGACCACTTTTGCCCATCCGACCGAATCAAACCTACCACCGCTCGGAGGCAAAACGAAGGATCGAGTACAACCGCTTCGAACTTTATCGATTTAAAAGGATCTCCAGCTCACTGCCAAGCGCCCAGCGAGTTTGGTTCGAGCCGGCAAAACCCCGGGGTGGCAAACTTTTTCCTAAGCCGCCCACCGTCACACGAGCCATACGTTCCGAAAATAAACCGGATCCTGCCGGGTGGTGATTCCTCCTCCCAGATGGTTTTTGACTGCATTGCAGATGATTCTGCAGCTGCCGGGGAAGCTGCACGGGTGAATCGGTGAGAAAGAAACAAAAAGAAACACACACAAACACACGAGTGAGTGCTCTCCTTCGTCGTTGGAGATTTTAAAGCCACGCCGTTTGTGTTTGGCGTTGTTGTGTGCGACTCCCACACACAATATTCTCCCCACATACCAGTTTCCCCAGCCTTCGTGCCATGGGTGGAACACAAATTTCATTTAACGCCCGTTTGCCCCCGTACTTGCGTGCGGCACGGCCCTTTGAACTCGCCGTTTCGCCGAACGTGTGGGAAGGTAAGTTTGGTGGAAACCGATGCACTCGTACTGCCACTCGGTTGGCCACTCGTTCGGCCATAGTCCTTCCGTGGGCACCACGGCACCATGGAAAGCCGTTAAACACTTCTGCCCGTTTTTGTGAGTTGGATGGGCTGGAGTTACGAGTAAAGGGCTAGCGTACGGCAATGTGCAACATTTTCCAAGGACGCTTTCGAGTGCTTTTGCAAACGACAAAAAAAAACTCTCCCGTACGGAGGAAAATTGTGGAGATGAGATTTACCTATTGGAGTAACAAAACAAAAAAAAAAGAACGGAGCCCTTTCTCTCGATTGAGAAGGACGTCAGGGCAGACGAGCTACACAAACACCTGTTTTTAATTTAGTTACAAACTGTTGTACAATGACGTGGTCTCAACGAGACGTTGCTCTATCCTTATGAGAGCATAAACTGCTATACAAATAATTTTAAACATTAAAGATAATAAGAAAGAATTTTAGCAACAAAAAAAAAACATACGAAATGCAATAAAAGTGAATCTGATTATGTTTGATAATAAAGCGGGGGGGAGCATATTTTTCAAATCAAAATTTTATGCTCACTCGTCGCTAATGAAACCATTCCAGCTTTTTAATCAACCCTGAACACCAGCTACCAGCAGAAGTAACCTTCAATTGAAATGGTTTTCTTTCTCTTCTTCATCCAAATAACTCTACCACACCTACCCTAACCCATCTTAGTAAACCTCCTCCTTCTCCAAACATCACCGTTCCCACATTTTTTCCCGCCTAAAAGACGCCAAAAAGACATCGCCCAAACAAGCCGGAAGTGTTGCCGTCTCGTGCCCGTTTGCGCGGGCACGAACAATAAAAACCAAAAATTCCCAACCTCCACAAAGCTAAGCTAGGGTTCATACATACATTTCCGTGGGAGTGCAGGGGGTGTTTGACCCAAATCGGGCGTATCTTTTGGGCAACCGACTTCGTGTCCACCCCTCTGGGATGGGGGAGTGGGCTTTTTTCGTATTGTTATCCTGAGCCGTTTGCTGTTGCTGTTGTGCTGCGCTTCTCGGCCGAATAGTGCGTTGTGTATTAGGCAACGGCAAAACTAACCCGGCCCACACACACACACACACACAGTGGAACAGCTCGAAAAGAAAAGAAAAAGAAACAACAAGAACCCAGTGGATAAATAGTTTCCTGAACAACCGGAGCCGAACCTCCCGAACAACGGCCGACACGGATGGTACCGATGGGAGCTTTTTTGCGTTTGCACACAATCGCACAAACTTTTTCACCATTTTTAGTACACTTTCCCCCCCTAGGTTTCGCGTGTCCCTTTGCGTGTCCCCCTACTACGCCCCATCTCCCGCTGCTGTATTCAATTTTTTGTTTTGCTGCTTGCTCCCTCTGCTGCTGCCTAATCTCATGAATTATTCAGACGCTTTTATTTGGTCGGTGATTCCGAGCGAGCGAAAATCAAGAAGCGTTTCGCGCTGCGGTTTCATTCAAGGCGAACCATTTCCTTTCGGCTCGGCTCGGTGTGATAGGAGAATGTTACTCCTCATTTCTTCTTTTCCCATTTCGTATGTCCAGCCCACTCCGTTTGCATCGTTCCGGTATCTTTTTCGGCCGCGCTGCATGAAACACGAATACGCCGCGGTGGAGGTCAAATGGAGAAAAAAAAGGACACATGTGTAAGCAAGCAGTACGCCGTAGAGTTTGGTCACCAACGAGTACAAACAGTCCCATTCTTATCTCGCTTCGGGTTGCACCATCTGCCAAGGGAGGGGGGGGGCGAGAAAGGAGTTTTAGGAACCTCTGCCAATGATAGTGATACGAGCACGCGCTCGAAAGGACATCGTGGCAATGCAAATTGGATCTAGTGGCGATTTATGCTTTCAAAATTTGTCTTCATTCCCTTTTGTGGGTTTTTTCTTCCTTCGAGTGGGGATTTATTTTGTTTTCTAATTTTATCTACCAACGAGCACTCGTTTGTAGACTCCCGCACGATCTGTAACTAACCTTTATGCTTTAGTTTGCTAAAAGAAAAGCACACACACATAAATTGCACAGCTTCATTTTTTGCACACCCAACCAACCTCAAACCTGCCATGAGGCCATGGTTGCAGGTTAGTCCAGTTGGCTTTAATAAAAACAAGCTAATAAGTTAATTTTGTTATGTAAATTGCATTAGTGGGATCGTAAATTCGCTTTTCTTTCTCGATTAAAAATACGCCTTGCCTTTATGCAACCCGCACTGCAAAACGCCTCAAGTTATGCAATACACTAGACAAATTTAGTCATTCCGTAAAGCGGCAACAATCCAGTGAAACAACAATATAAAACGGGGTTTTGTCTGAGAAGATGGAAGCAAAAAGGAAGTTAAATTAAATGACAAAAAAAAAACCTCTTCTCTATCCGTACTCTATTCCTATTTTACCTTACTGTGTTCAACCCCTTTTTCGCCACGTTTCACCCATTCTTTCCAGCGGAACACTATCGATGTACGAAGCCATTGGCACAAAATTTAACCACACCTTGGCCACAAATACTACGACTTCGGTGCACAACAAAAGGGGCTTACCACCCGCTCTTCCCCATTCCAATGCCCGGTCCAGGGCCATTCTTTTTAGCTTTTGCATTATTTATCTGTGCATTCGCTGTTCGCTTGCAAGCGAATGGGTGAGAAAATTCATTACCTTTTGCGAAGCGACCATGCGATAAGTTACCGCTCGCTACAGTAGCAGCAGCAAAATGGAAATGATTGTTGGCTCTGTTGTTTGGTGTGAATCTTACGGCACATTTGTGTGTATGTGAACTAGTGAAATGTTGCAGAAAACGGCAGCAGAAACTTCAAACGAACTATGCACACACACACAGCAAAAGCAATGTGAAAACAAGCTAGAATAGTTAAAAATGAAGATTTTTTGTTGTTGCCAGGAACTTTGGAAACTCTTCCACTTTAGCTTCGTAAGGCTTTGTGTAAAGAGAAAAGTCCAGACGAGTGCTGTCACATTCGCAATTTATTTGCGGGTGAATTTATTTTACGAGCTAGAGCGAGAACTGGAGTAGATTTATTAAGGGAAATTAAATTTTTATAACCTACCCTCAAAACCGAACGAACAAGACAAAAACAAAACAAACGAAAAATACCGAATAGTGTTATTTCATTTAGTAATTTACTGATCTATCTTAAACATGGTAATTTTTCAACAAGGGGCGACTCTATTAATTTTGGTCCTTAATTAATTAATAGGAAATTTATTACCGATAAAAATAGCTTTTCACTTGGTGGTACTTTTTTAGCTATTCCACCTTTAAACAAATATTTCAAATAATCATAAAGGGATATCTGCTTGTCCACTTTCAAACGGTTCAATTGTAGCAATATTTTTAACCATAAGCTTCGCATGATAAACTAAATCTATTATGGACGATTCAGCGACCGCTCCAGCGGCATTACAATCGCGAACGCTTTCTGTGTGCCGGAAATATCGTAAACCACACCGCGGGCACACGCCGCCTGTTGCATCGTACCGCAAATCGTACAGCTAAACTAATCATAAACTGCACCCAGCGCGATACACGCGTGCGATAAACGCCAGCTAACCGCGTTATGGTGACACGCTTCATAAAATGCATCGTATGCAGTTGACACGAAATTGGCTCCCAAAATACCCGGCGGTGCGCGCAACGGTGTTTGATGCTAACCACCCACCCAATCAAGCACCATTTGGCGGATCAATGGAAAGGAGTAGTTGCAATGCGATAACGTTGCGGGCGTGTGTGGTCGTAATATTGATTTTTATGCCATTGCTACCGGTACTGCTGTGCTACTGCACTTTGTGTAAATTGAGTTTTTTTCTCTTTCTCTCTCTCTCTCTCTAACTGCAACGAAGGACTGTTAAAGTCAGTGAACGAGCCCTATTGCATATTGGTAGCGTATGTGCAATGTGCATTACAATTTGTAAAGGTTGTTATTTGACATTTCAAAAGGTATGCTTCCCTGTGATGCTTCTGTTTGGTAGGAAGTACGGGCCGAATGATGTCTGCCGGAGGAAAATCGCATTCTGTTTGTTCTGTCTTGAAGTGCAGTGCTTGGTAACATGTGCAGTTTGGTAAAGTTTTGCTGCAACGGAAGGCTGACAACGCTGGGAAGGAAAACAAATTCACATGAATTTTGCATGGAGCAGTTCCGGGTGCGTTGTATCGTGAAAGCTGCCGAAACCATCAATGATAATATTTACAGGCGAAACTTAAAAGCATCCTTACGGTGTTGAGTAATAATGAACACCAATTTATCATTACCGTACAAACTCTTTGCAAGCAGTGCAGCACACGATATGGGGAGCATGTTCAGCAAGACCTCTTAACAAAACTTGTTTGGGGGAACTTTCTAAAGAAAATCTTATTACAACGATAGGAAAACATGTCAACCGATCGACTTGACTCGTTCATAAGGAATTGTTTACATGTCAAACTTATCAGCCAGGTTTATGTGTTGGCGGGTTGAAGAGTTGAGATTTGTAATTAAGTATTTTATGAAGTTTTAAACAAATGAAATACAAAATTGGTTAAAAATCAAGTTTTATAATCGTTAATAATAAGCTTTCATCATATTTGGGTGCCAACCTTTCAACATTTTCCCCTTGATGAACCAAAACATAAACAATAACAACAAACGTTTGAATCTGACATTCACGACTAAACGTTGAACAGAGTTCAGTATCCCATTTTACCGTAAAGTTTCATATTGTGTTTCTGTATCAACTGTCACGTTTATCTTATTTAAATTATTTTCAGCATCTTTTTTAATTGATTCAAAGGCGATTGTAGTTTATATCATATTAATAATAGATATCTCAAACTTTTGGGTAATACTTAGCTACTATACGAAACTCACCTTCAGCGCACGGTCGATCTGCCCGAGAAAGAACGTCAGTAAGGCAATGATGATAAAGTTAACACCGCCGGCAAAATCGGTCAGCTTGTCAAGCTGAAAGATGGCGGCAATCAGGAAGAAGATGATCTGCATCACAACCGTCACGATCGCGCTGATCGCGAAGTGATCCTCGTCCAGTACATTCACGGCCATTGTGTGGCAGGCTGGCACACACAGACACACTGGCACTTTCACTTGCAATTATAACACCAACTGCTTCTACAACTTTGCTTTTTCGCTTTGTTTTCACCTTGAACTTGAAACACTGGAACACACAAGCCCTTGTGAGGCTCGCGGATGAGGTGCGCTAATGATGGCCGCTCGGGCACGAACACACTGCCTCGTTTTGCACACTCGGCGAGGGAGAGCAAAAACACATTCACACCACCTCACGACCGACGTTTCATTTGGAGATGCACAATAAAAAAAAAAAGCTTCCCAGCCGTTCTGCTTCTCCCCTTTTCGCTAATCTACGGTGTGATCTCACGTGTGATGGATTTTTTTTTCTTTCGTCTCCACAATTTATCTGGTTTCCTGTGTCCCACCAGCACGCAACCCTTGCACCACGGCACACTTGACTGTACGGACAGCGAATATTTCGTCCATTTGATTGCGATATTTGCTGGCTGCTGGCCAGCGTTCTGCGTTTCCGCCCCGCTGTTTCTCCCCCCTCCCACAGCAGATGATGCTTTACTCGATCGGCAATCTATTTATGTCTCACCATCCTTGCCATGGATGGGAGGCAAATGTACAAACACAACACACACGCAAAAAAAAAAACGAATGGAAAGAAACAACCCAACGGCACGATATTGGTTGGGAAAATGGAAAACGGCCTGCAACCACCTCTATCGACCAGCTACCGGAAGGGGCACGAAACACCGGGGAAGGATGGAGACGGGGGATTTTTCCGATTTCCGACTCATTTCGGGCGCTGTCGGCTAAAGACGGCGACGCAATCCGCACCGGTTGCCGTTTTGTCGCTTCATCTCGCGCTTGATGCTGAACGGATTGAAACACGGTTTCGAGTTATGTGTGTGTGAGTGTGTGTGTTTCGATTTTTACGCCCCGAGACGTTTGTATTTTCCAAAAAAATCCCGTACCGAACAGTTGACTATATTTATCCACTAGCGCCTTTGCGGTGTGCCCGGCTGTATACGTGATCACACACTAGCACAACACGGTTTCCGCGTATGGTCTGCACAACTTTTCTTCACAGCTAGCCGATGATAAGGTTCATCGTTTGTTGTTGATTTTTTTTTTGTGCGCGTCCTGTAGAAAAAAAAAGGTTGAAAAAGAACAAAATCAATTTTACGTTCGGGTTGTGTATGAGTGTTTTACTTTTTTTTCTTTTTTTTTTCAACCCTTTTTTTTAATGGAAACGAAGGTGAAAGGAGATGAAAATAATCAAACCAAAATAGCAGCTTTGGAAAAACGAAACTCGAATGAGCGTGGGAGAAGAAGAGGGAGGCCGAAAAGCAAGCAGGATGGAAGTGGCGAAAAGATGAAAAATATTCCCATAAACTTCCCCCATGACCCGTTCCGTTAAATTTCCACTCGAACTCAGTAAAACAAATTATCACTTGTAGCCGCTCTGCTTGCTCTGTCCCCCGTGCTGTTGGGTTGTTCAATTTTGTAGTGCAAATGTTTCTGCACAATCCAATTTGCTTTCGAAAGTGAAAAAGAAACAAGAAAAAAAAACTGGTTGGTCTGTTCATTATAGTATTCAAATGAGTATGACCCCCGATTGGCGGGAACTGAAGCAGCAGAGGTAGTTTTCCAAAATACGAGTTCAAGTACGTTTCCGGCGTACTTTTTTTGTATTGTATTTTTAAATTATTTATTTCAAAAATGCTTTTGAAGAAAGGAAACAAAAAAAAAACAGTATCACAGATTATTGCTGGTGGAGAAATCAATTAAAACCAGGTAAACTAAAGCATAATTGAAAAGAAAAAAAAAATGATTTAATTTAAAACAAAGAAAAATGGTTCAAAATATAATTCCCAAAACGAGGTAAAACCGTCACGCTTGCACTGTGCTGATCGGAAATGAAAACAAAACATGGTCGCTCATACAAACGACCATGCGCCTCCATTAAGTAGATACGCTTTTTTTGTTTATTTTCTGCTCGTTATTTCTACCTAACGACAAAAAAAAAACAAAAATTGCGCTCATTCTCCTTCCACCTGCTTTATACCATCGAGTTAGTTTTAATTATCCCACCCAACCTGTTCCGACACGACCTCTTTCCCTCATCGATCCCACCGTTTATTAACAATCTCCCGCACAGCGTGCAAAAGTGCTGTGCTGCGCGTAATGGTTTTTGGTTATTAATTTCTACTCCAATAGCATCGTCTTCTCGTGCACACCCGGTTCGAACCCGAGCCCGTGGTGTTTTGTTTTTCGTTAATTATCACCACCACCACCGAATTTATCTCACTGCCGCATCGCTGCTTACAACAACGATTTGGACAACACCGGACCCAGTGTGCAATCCATTTTGCTCCAGCTGCAGCAGCGCTCCGCACAAACGTCCCGGAAGCTGGCAAACCGGGACACTCGAATTAATCTCCGTCTCCGGCAGCATATGCTAATGAAGTGGTATTGGACGGTGTGTACGATTGACGAAGCAAAAATCATTTAAGACACCGCCGCACTGCTTGGCTATGCTAGCGATGATGCTATACCGCCTGCTTCTCTTCTAGCTTTCTGATTTATTATCGCTTTCGTGCGAACGCGAAGTTCAAGTTCAAGCTCAGTGTTAATGAAAACGGATCCAAGTTGCTCCCTTTTCTATGTGAAGAACAAATGGGGGTTTTTAATTTGAAAAATGAGTTTTTCATCAGGTTTTCTCCGAAAAAGAGGGTGGGAGGATGAAAGACACTCGGACACTGGTTCATTAATAATGCCTTTTGTTTTTCTTTTTGTTGAAGCATTATGAATAATTAATATAATAATACTAGTCTCTAAACTATTTCAACTGTTTCAGCAAACTTTTCATGAGCTTTAGAAACACTGAAATATAAATATTTCTCTTTTCTTTCTTGTATTGATTTTTTTTCTGTGCCTTTCCAAGAAGCACACATTCATTAAAAACATTATTAATCCAGAGCCTACTTTTCCTGCACATTTCATGGTAAGGGAAACGAATAATTACACAAACTCGGCTCAATCTATGCGGGGAATGGGGAACATTTTCTTCAGATGTATTTTTGCCTACACCTGAACCCGAAACATCGCCACCGGCAATGGAAGACACCAGCGAAGCGAAACCGGGACAATGATTCGCAATGGCAACTAAAAAACCCCCACCCGATAGGAGACACAGCATCAACTGCAACGGATGGAAAGCCAGCCGGAGAAAGCGAA
>STHB01015211.1:0-12908 GCA_018908115.1 Anopheles rivulorum
GCTTTGTTCTCAATACAGCCTACTAAGGATGATTAAATTGGTTTTTATTTTATTTTTTTTGGTTTGCTTCTACTGCGTCTGTGTGCAAGAGATACTTGTTTACAAATCCGTTTAAACATGATGCTGAGGCGCGGGGGGCCTTTTTTTGTTTTAAATTTGCCATAAATGTTACATTCAGTCATGGCAACATGTGGAGGACATTTATGAACTTTGTACCGATTGGTTTGTCTTTTGGACGGTTATTTGTATTAACCCGGAGTGGAATTTGACTACCGAATTTTGTTCTGAACGCAAACCATTACCGTTTAACCGTTCTCATGGAATGATTTGCAATGCGTTATCTACTGGGTTATTCCACAATTTTATTGTTTTTGTACAATGGTTTAAAAAAAAAAGCAAAAACATTGTGTGGAAGTAGGTTGCAAGTGTTTGAAATATGTAAGATTAAGCAGTGTAGTGTATCCTACCTATTTCAACTTAACACATTGCATAAAGCTAGGCGTTTTGCCATAAACTGTACGACGATAGTATACAAGCAATCAGTAGAAAACGCAGTTGATATAGCGAAGCATCATACAACTCGTTGGCTTTGGAACGTGTTTATCAAATAGTAGTCAACAAGTCGTGCGATCGAGACATTACAGTAAAGTCGAATGATCCGACCGACAAGATCTTTCCATCAGTAGGGCAATTAAATCGAAAAAAAGATCTTTAAGAATCGAAGCTAATTTACGCAGATACGGTAGGAGCAGATCGTGGAGATCGTGGAACAAATATTGTCGATCAGGGGTAAAAAATAAGAGCAAAGAGGTGAAGCAATGAAGCTAATAGATCAAACAATCTAATGCTATCTTATAGGCCGAAATGCAAACCTGTGGGATTATATTCTCCCCAAATATTCTTCCAAATAATGATCGAAATTCCAATTCCACAGTCTCTATGTCACTCGATGGAAAACGAATGGATACTCAGTCCCCATCACACAAAGGAAAGAGGAAGCGTTACATTAATTAGAACAGAAACTTCGTGTTTCGATGATTTCTTCAAGATTTGAAAGAAATTGCGCAATAACAATGAGTTTAGTAAAGCATATTCTGCAGCGCGTATGACACATCCCTTTAGGCTGAGGCGCATGAAGAAAGAACACAGAAGAAAAGAGAAAGGCACACAAGATAGCTTCGTTTCTATTAACGCGCGTACATTTCACGATATCTTTATAGTAAGCTCGTAACCAACATAATTACAATATTGTCATTCCAACTGTTTGTCTTTACGCCTAATGACCGTGGCCGTCATGATGCCCATTGGCCGATCCGTGGTTGTGTCCATCCCCGTGGTTATGTCCTTCTCCGTGATTGTGATCCTTGTGATGTTCGCCACCAAATCCACCGTGATGCTTATGATTGCAGCCTTCCTTTCCATGGACGTGTTGTGAACCCGATCGATGATTTGCACCATGCTGGTGACCATCATGATGATCGTCATGGGGCTTACCGTCATGATCAGCTGCAGACAGGATCGAAAACCATGTCAATCAGTGCAATAAACCCTACAGTCTACAACCATTTTATCATTACTCACCATGAACGGAAGCGATGGCAATAACGACGAAAACGGCCAACAGCAAAAATCCCTAACAAGTGCCGGGAAGGGTAAAAAGTGCATTTTTAATACTGCTGTACATCGTTCACGTAGGATCCGTTTCGTGGCAGATAGCACCTACAAAACCTACCCATTTAGCCATGATGAAGTGTTGATTTGTTGTTTGTCTTTCACGCAATAAGGAACGAAACGAGATTCACTGAGCAAGTGCCTACAGCCGACTGATGGTATTCCGCCCAGCAGCACCCGATGCCACCTTATATATGTGTGTAGTTATCAATAAGTGCAGTGCGGTAGTTGTAGTTTGGTAGGTACTTATGATTGGTCCGCATTATCTGTGCGGGTGCTTGGTTTTCCAAAACGACGCAGCGAATCAAAATAACAACATTTGCCACGAGCGAATGTATGGTAATTCCGGGTGGCTGTGTTCCGTGTGGATTCCAGTTCCAAGGATTGTGTGCTAGGGGGATTTTTTTCTAAATGAGATATTTATATTAATGCTGTACAATTGCGCAATAAACTAGCAGGAGAAGAGGTATTACTAGCAAAGTAATCGCAGCGCGATCTTAGCATGATCGTGCCAAATCGTATGAGGCAACAGGACTCGTTCGCAAAATTTTGTTGGTCACTTTCAACTTGCGTATGACTGGACCACACTCGCGATAGGTAAATGTAATCTAAAGCATACGATGCTGGAGGTCAGCTGCTGTTATCAATTGTTCGGTGAGTTTCGTTGGGTCATTGGGTAACGGCTGTTCCATCAGTCCACAACACTGCACAACCACAAAGGCATCACCGCGGCAGTACGTCAATCTGGCTCTAAACAGTGCGACGCGTGACAAATCTAAATGCGCCACTGATTGTGCGTTAGGTTAAGATGACGTGGTACTTTGAAGGGTATCCGGCTGTTGTTGGACTTTAATCGCTCAGAAGAGTTAAACCTTTTTTTGTGTATCTCGCTTGTTGGAGTGATCGTACGGTACGGTGTTTGTCTTAACCAGATGTGGATCATCTAGTAACAAAGCGATTTTGCTCTTGCCGCGTCGGTTGATATTACGAAATTATGATCTTATCAAGGCAGTCTCATCTCATCAATTATCTCCAGATGATCGCCGTCAATTGTCACACACCTCGGCGAGATCCGAACGGTTCGCATAGCATGTTTGATGGTCTTGGATCAGTTCTAATCAAACGAATTTTTACCCAGAATCTGACCAATGCGTGACAAATACCTGACGAATTCCTGAGGAAAATAGGACGAATCTTGGGCGAATGTTGGACGAATATCTTACGCTAGTCCTTCAGTGCATGAGTTCATTGGTGTGTTAATAAATGAGTTAAAGAAATTAACATATCTAAAGCAAAAAATATAATTTTTAAAACGTTGCTTTATTGATCGATAAATTTTGCGAAATCCTTGGAAAAAGTTAGAAATCGATAATTTATATATATATACACACACACATATACACGCTCCGGTGCTAATACTGACACACGATCACTCAATGATCCTTGCCCTCCGCACTGTTCCAGACCTGGTCGGCTGTCGCATTATGCGGAATCGTCACATTGCGTCCAACGAGCCACGGATCGAACCGCTTCAACTCCTTGATGAAATCTCCGTACTG
Organism: Anopheles rivulorum; assembly: GCA_018908115.1. Lineage (NCBI taxonomy): Eukaryota > Metazoa > Arthropoda > Insecta > Diptera > Culicidae > Anopheles > Anopheles rivulorum. The sequence goes on from STHB01015211.1 coordinate 3,231, forward strand.
CGGATCGGAACTGGTCGACGTTTCTGGCACCTTATCCTCGATATGCTCACCAAAACCCTTATCCTTGCTGATGAGCGAATCGTCCGGTTTGTCTTCACGCTTGTACACCGCATGTCCATCACCAGCCGCGACCACTCGGCGCCCCGTAACGTACGGATCGAAGCGTGTCAGCACGCGTATGTACTCGTTGTACTCCGGGATGGCTTCACTGCCCTGCGGGACGGGATCGTCAAAACCGGACGGATTGCGTGCCACACGAACCGGTGCGGCAAAGTTCGGTGCATTTGGTGGTAAACTTTGATGCAGTGCGTCGGTTACCGGATCGGCCGGAATCGGGACCTTCTTGCCCGTGACCCATTCGTCGAAACGGGTCAGATATTCGGCGTACTCCTTGAACTGCTGGTTGTTCTCATTGTTGGGTACGGGATCGTTGAACGCACCATTAGGATAGTCCGACTGGGGATCGCCTTGTGGGGCCGCAACACTTCCACGTGTTGCCAGTGCCAACAGCATCAAAGCAGGTGTAAAAAACTGAAATTGAAAGAGAAAAAAAAAACAAATTCCACACACAACCAACTCACATTAATAAAGCTGTGCTTGTAGTGTGTACGAAGGCAAACATGATTGTGATGACACAAATCAACAACCGTTTTTTTTTTTTGCATAATGGGTGTGTTAATTACATTACAGAAATGTTTGCAAACGAAAGAGAAAAAACACAAAGCATGGGAACAGCTGTGTGAAACAATGTTGTTGTGCTGGTGATCGTTTCATGATAACCTGTTCGCAACGAAAATGCTTTCATAAAATCGACTTTCATTACACTAACTGTCCACAGTTAAAAAGGCTTTCCGCCGATTATTCATACCGGTGCGGCGAATGCATCAAGCGCGTGCTAATGCAATTATACTCATACCGCATGATCGCTTTTTTGCATTGCACGATTGATTCGTTCGGCGTGTCTGCTTGTCCACTGGAACGGCCGAGTGTGTCCTAGCTGTGTGCAAATATTTGTCTATAATCTGGTGAAACGCTTTTAGCAAATATTATTCAACACTTTTGACTGTTGTGTGCGTGTGTTTTTTTTTGTTCATCTTTCTCTCTCTCTCTCTCTCTCTCTCTCTCTCTCTCTCTCTCTATCTCGTGTTTGTCGTGCATTTTCCACGGCGCGTAACGGATGAACTACACTGGGTAAAGGTGTCGAAGTTGAATTAGAAAATGGTGTTAAAATTTGTAGTTTTTAAGTCTAATTTTCAAATTTAGTATGTTAAATTTTATGATAATATTTTTTCTATCACTTTTTATACAGAAAAAAACGATAGAAAAGGCTTTATCGCATACTTAGCAAACTAAGCGCTGCAAATTCATTGCAAAACTTATCGCGAAAGAAAGGCGTTTCATAATTTTTGCCGATGCACTACTTTCACTTTGTGCAGAAAAGGCCAGTTTCAGTAATGATCTGGCCTTTTGTTCCATAAAATGGAACGGTCACAAAACCAAAGTTTGCAAATGTCCTCTTGTGGTTCGGTCTTCCAGAAGGTTTCGCAGACGTTTCCCATTACCCACGATTGGACGGTTAAGCAATGGCCGTTAAAACTCCCCCCCCCCCCATTAGGTCAATTATCGGCAGAATGCTAACCGGAATTGGTGATGGGAAAGCGGACGATCGCATACCGTTCATGCGCATGCTTTCGACCTGCTCAACATGCGGACACTTCTGGAACTAGTTCTGCGATAGTTTGGCAAACGGTAATGGGTGTCATTAACAAAACTACAGTTTGGTGAATCTGTATGCAAACGTTCGAAACAGTCTACGATCGGACAACATTTCACGTCGGCAAACAATAGAGAGACCCGTTTTGTGACAAAAATACGGCCAATACCTGAAGGCTAACGATGCAGGAAGTAAAACACATGTTCGGAAGATGGAAAAAGTAACAAAAAATATGCTAAACTTATGTTTGATGTAGAAATGTGACAAAAAATTAGATATCCTCACGGAAAAACAACGGAATTAACTCACTTTCAATGATCCGCACATCGCTGACAGAAAAGCAAACGATCAGCAAAACGCAATGTACGTCTACTTAGATACTTTATGATCGATTCTTCCACGACGGTTGTTTCTCTCTCACAGCCGGACTTAGGTACGATCACTGAGCACTAAAAAAACGCGCGCACACACACACACAATACGGTTACTGAGCCGAGCCTGGGACAGAAGCGTTAGATAGCTCCGGTAGCATTGAAGATTGAAAGCCGACTGACGGTTGCGATCGATAAGGTGATAAATTTTATGCAAAGATCGGACTCATCCCATGCATGTTTATGGTATTTTTTCGCACCTCTCCGAAGATCATTTCCATTTGGTTTGAGGCCCATCGGACTGGTCGGTCCGTCGGTCGGTTTTGGTGTTGGCGCATGCTGCTCGGTCGCACCACGATGACGTGATACGGTGTTGTAGCTGGTGCTTACTGTTAGAGATACAGCAAACTTCACCGCTCGAACCGAGCGCTGTGCTATCACCCCTGCTGCCATATTCTTGACCTTTCTCGATCGGTACTGTAACGCCTTCTAAAACGGCCACACGGCCGACGATTGATTTGGCGACCGAATAATTGTCTACACTTTCCCACCCTAATGGCTAACGTGCTTAAATTTCCGGTTCTGCTACTTACCTTCCAACCCCGTAGAAATGTGCCGCTGTTCTCTTCTATTATTTCACCTTTCAACCATGTTCGCTACATACCTGGAATGGCTTTCACGTCGTAATGGGAGCTATAAATAAGAATACGACCATCGGCAGCTGCTCGCATTACACTCGAGGCTAACCACTGTACCACAACCGACCGCAACATCCGCCTGCGAACGCATTGCAAAATGTCAAACTCATCATCACGATTCCGGTTCCATTCGCGGCTGGTGCTGCTGGTGCTCGTGTCGATCGTCGCCACACAGTACGGCACCCGTGCCGCCATACTGACGCGTGCCATCGAGGCCCAAAAGTCGCTGGTTGAACGGGAAGAACTGGCGCTCCAGGAGGCGAAAGATCAGATGTACCGGACGGCACAGAACGCGATGGATGTGTCGCGCGACGCTGTATCGAACGTGGCCGATCAGCTGCGCTACGTCGTCGGCTATCCGTGGCGTGTGGCAAGCGAAGCGCTCGAGAAACCAAAGATGTACGCCAAGTACATGCTGTACAGGGCATCCAATGCGATGAACGGTGGTGGCGAGACAACGCCCGTACCCGTAGTGCTGTCGAACGAGTACACGTCCCAGGAACCGCAGCCGGCTGAAACCGAACCGATGCTGCCAAATTGGATTTCGGGCCTGCGATCCCTCTTCAACCCGGATCCATCCGTGCCAGACAAGGATCTTCCGAAACCAAGGTAAGTGTAGCATGGGAGATGTTTCCTTTCACGTGGCGCAATTTATAACAATTCGTCCTTTTCATTCTACAGCCCCTTCATCGAGGTGATTGAAATTAAGCAGCAACCTTCGGATGTGCAAGCGCCGAACTCCGGAAGTGAGATCGCCACAGTTCCAGAGAAAGAAGTTATTCAGCTGTAAGATAAGCACGATCATGTCAATAGGCTTAAAGTATGAATGTAAAGAATTGCTAGCAAAAACAATTAACCTTTGAATAACTTAACTTAACTTAATACCTGTACACACAATTTACGTTGAATAAACCGTGAATAAAGTTTTAACCCATACAAAGGTTTCCATTTTGTTTTACAATGCTTTTATTGCAATTTCACTTTCAATAAATACCTCATCTTTCACTGGCCGTTTATGGCTAAGGTTCGCGTACGAAAGGCTCCTAACGACAAATATCGAACGGTCTTACGGCTTAAATATTGCTGCCAATCTACTTGTGATAGCGCGCTTCCTAACTAAGCTTTTATCCGCTCTTATACTACGCTTACACGAATGGTCACAACCACGAACGGTTCCCATCGTTGCCACGACAGCTTACGCTGTTGCTGCATTTGGCTGCGGTGGTTTAACTATATTGCTCTGCAATTCAATGCATGATGATCTAATCTCCCAGACATGCTTTTCATCACAACACCGGGCATAAGCGTTTGTACTCTGCCATTTTTCAAAAGTTATACTTTTAGCTCTTAACGATATGACAATAAAGAAGGTTCCGCATAGAAGTGAGTGAAAGAGAAAGAGATAGAGAGTGAGAGAGCATTTGCAAATATCATCATACAACCCGCATGGGAATACATTCACCCCGGTTTTGGGGGTCTAGATTGAAAGATGCAACAGTACTGCATCCCAGTGTACAACACTTTTCGCAATGGTTTGTGTACGCTTAACGATTTAAACTTCTCATTTGCTGCACACATCGACACATTCTTCCGATTGGTCTTCCCTTTCCCTCCATATTACGTCCTCAATGATGGCGTATTTGTTCTCTTCCTACCGACAGATAATTAACCTAATATCACATTTGCATTACGCAAAAGCTCAAGCTCTTGTTTGTTCTTGTGTTTTTGTTTGTTTGTTTAGACTTAATTCTTTCGCTAGTGTGCCCAGGCTTAGCGCATCAGAACGCGGTACCGTTTGGTCGCTTCGGGCGTATGTACGGATGCAACGGACAGGAGTAGCTCCATATCGTTGGCAGTGATATCCATAGCGGTAGTGATCGAGTTCATCGTGCAGAAGTCCGTGGCCAACATTACGCTAGCGATCGTTTCCGACTGCAGATAGAGTTCGCGTAGCTTCGACTCCATAAAGGCCATACACTGCAAGTGTGGAAGGAATGCAGGGAAAAAACGTTACTTTTGCTTCATATTGCCATTGCTGACATGCCATTCTTACCTGATAAGCGGAGATTCCAGCGGACCACATAGCATTGACTGCCTCGAGCATGGATGATACCAGCTGCGACATTCCGATGATATCACCGTCAACGAGCGATTGCGAAGACAGCAATCGCACTTCGTGCGTGTCCAGATTGGCAATGATTGCATTGTTCTCCGTCAGTTGCTGCTCGTACAGGGTGAACCGTGCGCCAAGATGCAGATCCCGCTTCAGTGATGCTTCCCACTGGCTTGGCGGTGCTGTCGTTGCCTGCAGCACCATATCCGGCATGTAGTGATCGGTTATACGACTGAACAGCGACGGCATGAAACCGGTTCGAAAACATCGCAAACCTTTGTCAGTCTTATCGTTACCCGTGCCTCCGGAATCCAGCGTATGATGATGGTTGGAACCACTGTTGCTACCAGTACTTCCGCCCGCATTGTTCGCGTTCCCGAGACCACTACCACCGCTGGGACATCCCGAACCCGTACCGTTGCTGTTGTTGTTCTCGTCACTACCCGAACCGTTCCCAGCAGCCGTTCGCATTCCCTTGGGAAAGGGAATATCGATAAGTTTCAAAATACTTCCTGGATGTTTCACACGCAGCTCATCGTTCTCGTCCAGTGTAGCCATCGTATGTCCCGGAAGTACAATAAGCGGAATGTTTTCTCGCGTCGCTGGTTTCGATGGTAGGCCTGATGAAGCAGTGCCTGTCCCCTCTGGTACATTTCCACACGCGAACGATCTGCTATTATCCTCCGCAGCTAGCTGTTCCAGCAGTGCGCGTTCCTTCCAGCACGGTCGATGATTACTGTCCGAGAAATCTCCAACAAATTCCATCTCCGAGGCGTTCGTGGGCGTTTGCAGACAGAAGATCGTCGGTATCTGATGGCAGACCGCACACGCGGTTGGACCGCTCTTACCCGGCGGATGGTCAATAAATTCGAAAGACAGTTCCGAAAAGGGAGAAACCAAACCTTCCTCCTCCGGTGGTAGTTCCTTGCCTCGCTCCAGCAGATGGTAGTCGGGCAGGTTGCGATGTTTCAGAAACTTTGCCGCAATCTGTCGGTACTTGTCGAAGCTGTTAAATGTTTGCTGGCAACAGTGTTTGAGCGGTTGTACCATGCCTAGCGGTGTTAACACATTCGCTACACTCTGTCCGCTTCCCGTCGTCTTCCGATGAATGTCCTTCAACATTTCATTCTCACCGAGCACAAATACGACCTCGTTGTTGTTGTTTGCGCTTTTCAGCTCACTTTCGCTATCGCTAACCGTGTCCTTTTGCACCTTATAGTCTCCCCGCAGCAAGCTAATGTATTTAAGCTGCTCGAACGCAATGCCCTCCTTCGTTTTCTCTACGCCCCATATAAGGCGTTGCTGTGAGTCGGCCGCTTCCGTCGATCCCACCTGTCCGAGACTGTTTTCCGTGATGAGATAGGACAAACGAACCGACTCACGATCATCGGCATCATCCATTGGACGATGTTCATTCCCGTCCAGCACGAGTGCTTCCTGTGCCAGCTCTGCCTCGGCCGACTGTGGCTGCGTATGGAGCAATGCCACCTTGCCGATCTGATAGCGCGCCTCAAGGTATTGCTTTTCCCGTGCGTTCATCACCAGACCCGTGTCCATGCTTTTGTTGCCTATTCGGAGCTCCTGCCGGACGAACCGTGAGTCACGGTACACCAGCACGTTTGGAATGTCATTCATCACGTTTTTCTTCAACGCTTTCTGTACCTCTTCGTTGCCCGCGTTGGAAGTCGTCTCACCGGTGGACGGTTGTTTCGAGCTATCTTGCTCACCGTCTCCACCCAAGGATGCTAAATGTTTCATCCTTGTCGCCGACCGGACCATTCCGGAGGATGCAGAGCGTAGCAGCTGTTGACCTGGTGCTTCAAGCAAATCAACCGATTGTTCAGCAACGGTCATTTTCGTGTCCTTCGGTGGAGCATCTTCAACTTGTACCGCACTATTAACATGGGCACGCTGCGACACGAACGCCGTGCGCACGTTCGCCTCATCGAACGATTCCACGTAAACGGTGCGCTTGATCTCGGAGCAGCGTATAAAGTACGATAACACGTTTAGTATCTTGTCGAGCATGTTGCTCAGCTGCGAACTACCGCAAATGATCGTTTTCGAGAGCTTGGTCGGGTAACCGACGGCACCGTAAAGATCGCCCAGCTGTGCCCAGAGCACACTGTACGGATGGTTGGCGGTAATTTCGTTCATGCGTGTCTTTTCGCGCCTCACAAGGTCCAGCTTGCTGTTCGCATCATCCGTAGCGGTCATGGCAGCTATCGTTCCTACCCACCCGAGATGATGCGTCAGCACGGCAGTTATCATGGTGCTGATGAAACTGAAATGAAAAAAAAAGGCGTTAATAAACCATATTCTTTTTGGTTTTCTTCCAACCCAGCTTTGAGTATACTTACAAGTTCGTATCCTTTGTGTCGGCCAACGATAGCAATGAGCACAGATCGTTCATGAACGTGCTTGCCAACGAGGATAAATTGCGGTCGGTCAGGGTACTGCTGCTAAGCGTCAACCAGACGGGATTGTTTAATCGCGGCGCCGTAAAGAGATCGTTGAGCCACTGTTGCGTCGAATGCCATGCTCCTAGCATGATCTGTAGGTTAAAACACAAATAAGTTAATATTCCTTACAACAAACATCCAACAGATTTATCTCCCTGTGACAGTTCCATTACCTGCAAAAATAATCGCCAACGTATGTACGCTTTTTCCACGGCCAAACGTACCCGACACATGATCGTTTCGAACACGGTCATATGCTCGGAACAGAACGTATCCGTGTCCTGGAGCATCACATCATTCAGCCGAATGCAAACAGCAACACCAAGTCGTTGCTTTTTGCTAGGCGCTTTACCCTGGTAATTTGTTGCCGTCGACAGCAGATCACTACTGTAAGGCTTTCGCCGGTTCAGGTCCATTATTTCACTGTTGCGCCGATTTCGCGACACCACCACACACCCATCGCTAGCCGCGGCATTTGCCGCCGTGTGCTGGCCTACCCCATTACCCGACATCATCTGTCCCAGCTCATCCAGGTGACCGACGTGATCGGCGATCGTGTGACGGTTTTCGAACGACGTCGACAGATTCTTGGAGACGCGCCGATGAAAGCTGCCGTACGAGTGACAATCCTCCAAACTGACACAGTTCGGGGGCGGTGGAATGTCCATGCTGAAGTTATCCGTGCTCATACGTCGGATACAGTCAAAATCGCTGTAGATCGAGGAAAGGCTGCTACGGTGGGACGATGAGGCCGGGTGGCGCGATGAGCCCGAACCGGACAAACCCCACGGGTCGGTACCACCGTAACCAGAATCGACACCACTGTTCGACGAGTGGCGTAGATCAGCGAAACGATCAAAGTTGCAGAACTCTGCCGGCAATACTGGGCGCAACCGGTGCAACATCGACGGATCGTGCTGCGTGGCGGTAGACGATGTCACCGTAAACGAATGTAGCGATCCCGTACCGATCGAGCTGAGATCGCTCACGGAAGGATTGTAGTCCACACCATTACCACCAACGGCACCAGTGCTGCTACCGATGCCACTGCTCCCACTGTGGATGAACAGTTCCGACCCGGGATAGGTGGAAACGGACGACTTCTTCGTGCCGCTGTACACTGGCGTTGGGAAGACGAGCGAGCACATGAGCGTCTTCGGCGCCTTCAACCAGTGTACCTTAAAGCTGCTACCTCGAAACGCGATCGGTGCCGAACCGAACACCATCTCCTCAAACTGTTTGATCTCTGTCTTGAGATTCGCCTCATTGCGGGGATCATTTTGCTAAAAGAAAATTAAAACCAAAGCTCTTATTTAGTATGCGAGGCTAAAAGATCGCCAAAGTGAACATTTACCTTGCGCACCCGGTAGACGACATTACAGTGTTCACACTTTTGCACTTGCGGCACGGACGACGGATGATGATCGCTGGCAAAGGCGGCAGCAGCGGCCGCACTGTTGCTATCGGACGAAACCTTCTCAACGGTGCTGGAGTCGAACAGGAGCTTTCTGCCACGAATGTCACACTCCTTGAATACCAAAATTCGAACCTGATCTGCACTGAACGGGAACTGTCTGCAATGGGTCAAGAAAGAAAGACGACATCATCATTGATTACCGGCACACATGTTCATAAATTGCACTTCAATAAGATAGAGGAGGATTGGTTTATAGCTTCGTATAAAAATCTGATCAATACTGCTCAATTGCTGCTATAGCGTGATAAGACAGCGAAGAACCGCGTAGTAGCACACCATGGGGACAAGAAGAAGCGATTACCGGGATTTGGAACTTTCTTCTTATCAATCGGCTTTAACGGAAAGCTCGAATACGAGCTACTTGCAACAGTAACAATATTAATAATATAACTTACTTTGGATTGGACACATGATGACACACTTTGACCCAAATACTCCAACAGAAGGAATCGGTTGATATATGTCTATTGTTTGACATACATCTATTTCTTTTGCTCAATTTGCTCTCGATCATTGAACTTAATCAAAGGGCTTATCTTCTTCTTTATTTGTCCCATAAAAAATACCCCCCAATCGTAAACCAGCCCATTAAGTATTGATTTCTTATCAAACCAAAACAAAAAAAAAACAAAAACACGTAAGGCGGGAGGTTGCGCACGCGCTGCGAATGATATGCGCTCAACCATCCACCAGCGAAATCGTTTTGGTTCCGTGAGTAGATTAAACCATTCTTGCGTCGGTTGCTGCTTGTTTTGACATTCCAAAGTCACGCGGAATTCTTGCAGCGTGTCACATGACTGTTTCGTTCCCTTACGCCAAGTTCCCGCCAAGGATTAATCATTC
>STHB01015253.1:0-12899 GCA_018908115.1 Anopheles rivulorum
AGTTGTCAAGGCTTAGAGACGGAGGCAATGGCTTTGTTATTTGATTTTAATTTGATAACTGCTTGCGAGATCGGGTCGATCGCTCGATCTTGCGGTGGCAGAAGAGAACGTTGCCCTTCGAGCACAATGTTAAAGTGATAATATCAGCTGGTTCATGTTGTTGTTGAGTTTTCTCACCGGTTTGAGTTGATGGGAATTGGATTCTGTTTTGAAAACTATTGGCTAAGAATGCATTCGCCTGATAGGTAGAGACAGTGCTGGGCTACTGTAACTGGTTTTTCAATATTTTTTCACACTTTTCCGTATCTTTACCAATTGCACCCAGGGTGTTTAAGTTAAGCTTTGTGTGAAGCTGAACGGTGCGTGGGTTAGGCACGACGATGGGTAGGTGATGGCTAGGTATCAGACAAACATGCGAAACCGCTAATGGACGTAGGTAGCGTGTGGTCGTGAGCTGAGCAGTTTGCGCTACCTAGTGGAAGGTTACGGAAGGCGATGCTAAACAACAGCTTTGTTAGATTTTAAAAAAAATATATAATGATTCTGAGCTAACTAGTATGTTTAAAGAATTGTTGAGTTCTTATGGCGTATTGCATTTAAAGTGCATGACATAACTATAAGAACACGGAAAACGCTACCTTAAGTTGACCAAGGCGTGGATGTAACCGTGTGTCATAATTGTATGAAATCCAAAAAGAGATATCATTTAAAATATATACAGCTTTAATGCTTTATTTGAAATATGTAAATCAATTCCTATCGTAACCAAAAGAAATTAATACACGTTGAGAGAATTCCAAATCTAGTAATATACGCCATTATTAGCTTAATCTATATATCAACAAACACCCGATATACAGCTGCGTTGACTAAAGACTATTTCAACTGAGTCAACAAAACTTATCAACGCGATTGGTAGCATTAGTTCTACACATGTGCTAGAGTTTCTCCAAAATTTTTGCGTTACGAACGGCCTGTTTGTTCGGCGTTTGGAATTGGTGGTGAAAGTCTGTATTTGGTTAAGCGATTGTACGCCAATTCTGTCGCATGTGTCCAGTATGCCAAATAACAATGCACAATGGGTTAGTATTGTCCAGATTTTTTTTTTCTGTTACATTCTCTGTGCACGTATCAGTCATCGGAGGGTTACCTTCTCGTTGACACCGTGCATGTGTGCACACGTGTTGGGCAAAATGCGAGCGCCAGAGTTATGACTGATGGAGGGACGGCATGACGGCATGCCTTTTAAAAATAGATTTACGATCCTCGCTCCCTCCAAAAAAAAAAAATAAAAGAAGGGCCTCATCGTTGATAAGGATCGTGATTGAGTATCGTACGCGGAAACGCTGGGACCCTCATCGTGTGTGCGCAGTAGTCATTCGACTTAAAATTACAACTCGCAAACGAAACCACCGCTAAGCCAAAGGTGCCTCACGAGAATATGTTTTGCTTGATGAATGCAAAACGAAACAACCTCCGCGCCCAAGGCGATATCGTTTGCAACTCTCCGTATGTCACCGTACAGACGTAGAGGAGGCAGATCATTAAGAGCAGATTAAGGGGATTATAGTAGCCGCCGCTACCTGCTGGCGTCATAATTTGTTTTGCATCTCGGATCGGTCGCACGAAGTGTGTCGCGCGAAGGATGTTTTTTTTTGGCCTATCCCCCTCCCGTGTACGCTGTCGATCGCTGACATGTGTGGATCGTCTGTCCAACGCGTAAAGCGTGGCGTGTCCCCAGAAAGGGAAGGCTACAGATGTGTGCTCAAACACTCCCAGAAACCCACAGCCAAACGACCCCCTCAACATTGGTAATGTGCGTCACGGCTGGTCCGGCGTGCCTTTTTGGATCTTTTCTGCTCTCGATTGCACAGCTTCACGGCGGTGTACCGCCACTCGGTTCGTGGTTCGCATGGTTTTGAGCGTGCGGCGCTGCGCGGTTGTAAATTGTTGAAATAGTTTCCCTGTGCCGGGGCTTCTTGCTTGCTCGTGTCCGTAGCAAAGGGGTCACCAAGAAAAGTAGCATGTTCTGCCGTAGCGAAACCTTCGTGCCTCTGCGCGCGCGATGCACCTGGTCGTACAGCTCTGCGTTCGTCCGATACGCCCGTTTAGTTTCCAATGCAACGAACTCCACCGTCGTGGGGAGATGTTGGGATATGATGGGTGGATTTGTTGGTTCTTCGTCCCGCGACGGCATGGATGGGGGGGATGGAGCAGGTTTTCGTGTAGACGACGACAACGTCCTCGTGCGCTAATGCCAAGCGTGATGGTACTGTCGGCGCATCGCGAACTGCTCACCGCCAGCCGGTGCAGTGCATCGCACGGCGAAGATGATATTTTGGTGTTGCTGCACTTTGCTGCACCTCTTGCGCCTAATGCACAGAATGATGTCTCGTTTCTTTACCCATTTGGCAATAGTTGTGTGTCGCATCCAACAAGCCCCCAAAAAAAGAGAGGTGTGCACGACGGACCGTAAGCCGCCACGAGCAATACAAACTGCGTGCATATGATTGTGTTGATGGTGATGCTCGATCTGTGGTGTCCATTAGTGGACATTGCATCCATTTGTCACGACAAGTGTGATAAGTGGTGTGCCAACATGCGCTTGTCGGTCCATATTTCCATAGTCGTCATGTCGGCGCAGCTCCGGTTACGCACACGGACATATACAGTGTGGACCCGGCGCCAAAATGCGCAGTGTTACAAAATGAAATGCTAAAGAGTGCAGGCATTTCACAGTGTGCAAAAGCAGTTGTCGGCGGGCCATGTTTGGTAGTGGGTTTCGTTTCTTACCAATCTTAGTGTTGAATTTGATAAGGTCGAGAATGCTAATTGTTTCCGTCCTGATTTGGGACACTGGTACAGAGGTAGCTTGTTGAAGAATTGCAGCCGCAATCGCAAATCGCCAGCATCCCCTGCCCAATATGTATACGTGCGTCATACTCAATTAGGTTAGTTATGTCGCGTGTACCACGATAAGTGAATCCGCTGAATTAATCCCTCGTTTCGAATGAATGTCTTAATTCCGCAATGCGATGAGCTGGTGGGAATTGAAAGACTCTGAGGACTTCTGATCTAGGATTGCTGAGTTCCTAACTCTTCTCATGTTGGTTGATATAGAGGATCATCTGCATTGAAACTGAACTATACTGAAAATATTTGCCGCGATGGTCGAACCTGAAGCTATACTCAAATGCGATTTTGAGTCATGTAATCTTTCGAATGTTGTCGAAGACAGATGTTTGAGAGACAAATCCAAATGTAGGATTTTTGCAGCAGACATAATGATTAGCTCTGTAAATAATACGGTAATACAATCAGAAGGATGATTGTTTGACAATCAGAAGGATGATGAAGGAGTATTTGAATGACACCGGACGACACAGCCAGTTCGACTTTGCATGTGATGGAAGATGTGTTATAGGAATAAACTAAGATACTGGCCACTAAGTTGGCTAGAATAAATTGATGGTCGAAGATTGTGTTCGATCGCGAGTGATGCGGAGGACTTTGACGGCTAATGAAGTCTTCGTTATTGTCATCCTGCTCAGATGAGATTAGATCCACGATTCTTGGTGCATTAGACCAAATACCGAAGCACAAGTTTATGGGACCATTCTTGGCTAGTGGTATTAAAAAAAGGCGCTCGAATTTGCCAAAAGAACAATATTTACAACTAATAAGCTTTTGGTTTGTTTTTATAATTGTAACTACAGCTACAACTTATTAACTTCTTGACACAACTTCATCTTGGGATGAAAAATATTTGAAATGATTTATGCTTGTTTCTCCATATATTGCTGATGATACGGCATGCGCTGTTGCATACATTTGCTCTTCTTCCATTTGTTCATTTAGACCGCCCTTCAACAGGCAGGAAAACAATTACCTCTAAAGTGTGTATTCGTAACCATATTCGATTAGTAACCACACACACACACACACCCATAAAACCGCCGGCAAACACGTTGCCGGCTTTAACGTGGCCAAATTGAGTGATGCTGTGGCAAAGTTACGTGGTGAAACCGCGCCTGTGTGTGTGTGTGTACGTGGAAATTGAGGTGTGTCTCCCGGGCGCGCATCACCACTGAACCATATGGGAAAGAAAAGTGCAAACATAGTAAAGGAGAGAGGGCCACACGAGAATAGTTGCCGGTCTGTCAAAAACCACCCGCTATGGTGGTGGCCGCCGCCGTTATACACACACACACACACACACACACATACACCCACATGCTTGTGCGATGTGCTGGTTTGATTCGGCGGCAACGACCAACCTCGACAAACACATATAGGTAGTAAAATTGAACTTAATTAAGAGGTTAATTTTTCCGCCGTTTATAGTGCCTCGTGTATGTGTGTGCATTTTGTTTCCTTTTCTTCGTAGAGTCGCTGTTTTTCGATGTGCATGATTTGTGATGTCCACAAGGAGAACATATTGTATTTATTTTATCAATTTATTTTAATACTAATTTTACACAACGAGAGCCTACTCTCAGTAAGATAAAAGTGTAAAAATAGTTCCAAAAAACGGTCAAGTACTCGAAATTTTGTCATAAGAGATTCTGATTTTTGAGTGTTGGATGTTGGATGTCTCGCCCAACTGTCGAAAAAAAAAGATTAGAGTAGCATTTGTGCTGGAAGAGTTCAATGTGGAAGATTTAGACACCGGGTGCGTTCTGTATGCCGGTGCGTTTTGTTTTTTCCTTGTGCCGTTCATGATTGGCTGGCATCCGTTCGGTGTTTGTGCCGTCTCAAGACACGGCGGCGACGGTGACGACGTCGTCGACAAACGACAGCTATCGATTTCCCTCGCGGAGTCACGTCTCATGCTGGGGAGGTCTCGGCTATACTGTCTCGTTACGGCTGCTACGGCTTGTTACATTTTCCATTCGCACCAGAAGAAAACTTCCTTCACGTGGGGTTTGCTGCGATGTGCTGCCGGTTTAGGATTTTTTTCTTCTTCCAACGGTCCCGGGTATCGCGCGCCCTTCCGTCGCGAAACGGCAGAACGCGAGAAGCGATGATGACGAAGATGGACGGATGTTGACGTTTTCGCGTCGTCATGCTAGGATCAACTGGTGGCAACCTGTCTGTCGACAGATCTATCCGAAGCCGCGGGTGCCAAATACACGGCCGGTGTGCGCCATGTTTCTCAACCTGTTTCGACTGTCGGCGAATTTTAGTTTGTATAGCGTCTTCGATGTTGATTAGCAAGCCAATAAAAACATAAGTGAAAAAGTCTCTTATTAAGAAGCAGAAATAATATTGCTCCAAAACAACGGCTTTTTGATGCGTTCTTGAACACCCCGAAGCGTGCTCAGAAGAGTCGCCAGACAGTCTGTGTCGCTCTACAGCGTAATTATAACTCCGTCATACGTCGGATGTGTGGTTGCAGGTCTGTTGCATCGGTCGCGGAATTGGCTTTAAGTGATTGATCATTAAGTCTAATTATATCGCGTTAATGCAACCTTCACTTGTACGGCAATCTCAAAGTGCTAGCACACATATTGCCTTCCAGCATCTTGACATTCTTAACACCAGGATATTCGCTTCGTTGGAGACAGTGAAAGTGAATAGATAATTATATTCAACCAGCATGTAGATGGCTTACAGCAGTACGGGTCGTTTGCTTCTAGAAAAGAAGCTCGTACAGAGAATAAGAGAAGATTAACATAATTTCAATTGTTTTTATTTTACTACGGAAATACCGCATTAATGCACGACCAGGAGGTATCCCCAAAAGAAAGAGCTTGCTCCAGGAGGCATCCCCAAAAGAAAGAGCTTGCTTTCGGTCTGTAATTTTAAAATCACTTCATTCCCCAGCAGTGACCCGCTAAAAAAAACTCCAAGTATTTGGTTATAGTCAATTCAACGTGTGATCCATCTTTAGCTTTCGGAGTCACTTCTAGCTTTCCGCTAAGGGCCTCCAGAAGAAGGTTGATCCGTCACTGGTACGATGCACAACCGAAGTGTCCGCATCGAAGAGAAAGTAAATTCCATTCCATAATTTGTCACAAAAAATGATACCACGAAAAAAAACAACGCTCTCATGGTCAACTTCAGAGCCGCTAATTTCAACCAATTCGAACTGAGCGTAGCTCAGTAGCTTGCGGCGCTGCACTTGAGTGTAGCTTTAGGGTTGATGTTTTACCATTTCTGGTACATCCGAACCGTGAAGGGTTGCAATGTGAGTCAGAAAGATGTGAATGTATCATCAGATTTGCGCAAGGCGTATAATTTACCATTTAATGAAAGAGTGTGCGCTGCGGTACCAGCCGAAATGATGTGCGCTTCATTTCCTGACGTCTTTGGGAGTATCGCTTTCATACATCAGTAATCTTCCGCGTTTTGTAAAGCGCTTTTATGAGGTTTGCGTAGTGCAGTGGTTTATGAAGATACGTAATACAATTCATCTTTGTTTTAAGATAACCTTTACAGAGTACAAAAGACCTTTCATTTAAAATACCAAAAGCAAATCAATTCATTACGGTAGTAATTTTTATTATCAAATTTGTGGTAATAATCTTGCAATGTCAAGGAACTCATAATTTCTGCTGTTAAAAAAAATCTTACAAACGGTAAGATAGTACACGGGACCAGAAATCAGAAATACGACACTAGACGACGCGACACGGACAGCTTGAAATGGTTTCTTATCTAATCTTATCTTGCGAAAACCGATTGATAGTCAATTGCACCAAGGGCTCTCTTATGTGCGAACGGCTAATGATACCGTCCTTTCCCTTTGGGGTTTTTTTTTTTTTGTTAGTGCTCCATTGTCCGCCAAATGTTGTTGTTGCATCGTGACGACGGGAACCTTCAAGGACAGTAGACGAGTAGGTTGTAGAAACCGGTAATGTGTCGTGTACTATCTTGCCTCGTGTTTTGTCCGTACAATGCGGTGTGTCTTTTTGATTTTATTTTTATTGTGTTGTTGTTATGCTTTTGCTCTCTTTTCTTTTCCGAGGTGTGGTTCGGTCGTGTGCCGCTTTACGGAAGATTGCAAACTCTTGCGTGGCGTGTCCCCGGCACGGAGCTTATTTAAGGGTTGTTAGCGCTTAAATACTAAGTATGCTTATCGGCTGAGGATGGATTGCAATAACGCACGTGAACGGTGACAATCCAGTGCGGTAGAAAGGAATTGACAGGAAATTGATTCGTTTAAAGATGCTTTTTCGGATGGTTTTGTGTATAATGTGGATATTACTAATTTAGATCAAATATTGTTTTACTAATGAAAATTGTCACTTTTTTTTACATTTTTTGACTTTGTTTTTAATTGTAACTTAAATTACATAATTGCATTATTATTTCATTATCCTATACAATGGACGCGGAAAAAAATGCTTTATATTAATTAATAGTTTCCGAGCTACATTATTCTTGAGTTCCTTAGGATATTCGGGTATTTCGAATGTAAATCCCGATACAATCGAGTCGTTTATACTTGAACATTACAAAATCGATTTCACCAATTTTGAATAAAAAAGCTACAAAATAAAAAATAAATGAAATCTATTCTATCTATGAAATGTATCTATAAATCATTGAATTATTTTTTCTACAATTATTTGTCTTATTTACTTAAATATAGTGTGTAACAACGCAAATCTAATGCCATTATAGTTTTTTTTCCATTCACATAATCAAAGTATGAGTAATGATTTAGCTTACGTTTATATCACGCATTATAGTAGGTTCGCTGAGAGTAGATGACGAATTGACGTTCTACGCAACTCGGAAGAGTTAAAAATGTAAACGATCCCGCATACAACATCTCGTCCGCATATATTGGGAACCGGTTGTGCTTCTGTGCTTCGTTTGACTGTGGCCGGACATATCGGGGGATTAAATTGTCGAGATAAACCGGAAACCGTACCGACATTATCGGTGTGTGATGGGAACCGCACACGCGTTTCGCTAGACAGTATGACGTTGTTTACAAGCGGGGCATTCTTTTCCTGCCAATGATGGGCGTTGGTTGATCAGAACTCGTGTGCGATCGACAATAAAGTCTTTCTCGTGTCAGTTATATACTTATTTTTTGTAGATGAATTCTTTAAACACGTATAATAAGAACAAATGAATTATAAAATGTAAATTAATTTTCTTTAAATTGTGTCTTTCTCACTCTCCCCCAGACTACTTATGTCACTGCCAGGCCACACGCAGCGTCTGCTGGTGTTGCTATTCGGAACATTCCGCGTGATCGCCAGCAACTCCGAGCGCGCCGAAACGGGTATGACGAGCGAAGCGCTGGGAGTCTCGGTGGCGCCCAGCTTCTTCCAGTCGTGTGTCAGCGACGGCAAGACGGCACGAATGAAGGATGTGCAACGATTTAAGGTGAGTATTAGTGTAGCAAAAACAGGGGATGATGCACTATGTGGCGCTGCGTACACAATTTTGGGTTGTGAATCATGCAGCGCAGTGACTTTGGTATTTTGCGATCAGTTTTGTGTTCCATTTTGTTTTTTGCTCGTCTTGTATTGCCCAACTTAAAGGCACTGTTCCGTGTCGAACAGGTGCAAATATTGCTACGTTAGAAAAATGTTTTCATTAAAACCCTGTTGCTGTTTACAAAAACAAAACGGGCATGTGCAATTTTGTCACGTTGCACGATCAAAACAAAAACAGTTTTTAAAAAGGAAGCTTCAAAACATGTGTGCTTTACTTAAAAACGAATGTTGTACACAAAAAATACATCAAACATTCTTTGGTTGTTAAAAGTAGAGAAATAAGTACTGTTTAGCTAATTTTTATTTAAACAACAAGAGAAATAGTCACAGCTTTTTTAACTTCGAATTGAAAAACCATTAATTCATATGTTTGTCTCTCATAAAATCAGTGATCGTGAAGATATTGTCATCAAATCTTCTCCACTACAATCGTGTTCAATGTTGATGCTCTCTGTCCAGTGTTGTTGTGCACATTTTGGGCATTATGTTTTTGCTTTTCATGGTCTGTTTTCCCACCTGGCTTTGAGGGGTTGAGGCGTGTTAATGTGTGGCTGCCCAGTTTAGTGAATGTTTCGCTTCGCGATTATCTAACACATCACAGGCCAGATGAATGAAGGCAACCGAAGCGAAACTAAGACTGTTCGTAAGACAATCGTGCATGAGTGAAAAGAAGAAATGGGTGCGATGCATCAACTTCTTGCAACATAACGCTTCGATCATTGATCCGGGGGCGGTGATGGACATTGCGTCAATCGTCTGCCGTTAACAACATTTTAGACCACTTTCTGGCCATCATCTTCATCATCATGATCAAGATCGTTACCATCACGGTGGCTCTATAGCTACCGGCTGAATGGAAGGCGTTGAAAATGGGTGCGATCGTGTTTATAAAAAAAAATGGTGAAGCACAAGCATATAAATCGAGTCGCCTTTCAGGAGGAAGTCGCATGCAATACGGTTTGCTGCAGGCCAAAGGCTCTGTTGGTAAAGATGATGCGATAATCATTCGGCCCAGTTTGCTCTGGGTGTCCATTTGTCTAAGACGCTCGACCGGCTCACACCCACTCGGCCCGAAAATGATCCATCGTATTCAGCCGACCGCATATATTATCGAATCACGAGCGAATTAGCGGCCCCCCGTATTCGTCGTTGTTGTTGTGGACGCGCACCGACTTTCACCCGTCGCCACGGAACGGATGGAACGGAACTGGTTCGATCAGCCGCGCTGCTACGCGTTAATGCGATGCTCGGAGGGATACACTTTCGGCCGCGTGTAATATGCCGGCCTTTACTGGCGTGCTCGGCCGCGCTATTGGTACCGATTTTTAATCGTTTTGGGTTGCAACTTTAGCCCCGTTGTTTATGGGCTCGTTTGAGCAAGCTCCGAAGATGAATGAGGGGTGTGTTTTTTTTTCTCTCGCGTCCATCCAGAGTTGCTGGTGGACCCCGCAACCCGGTTATTAGATCGAATCCGCAGATCGTGCTTTTCGATGGTGTTTTATATGCTTACGTTTGCAATTGGTTAGTTTTTGTGTTTTTTCTCTCCTTCTGAACACGCTACCACACTGTTACGTTACCGGGTTTGGAAAATTGATACATTTGTGTGGGCAGGCGACGTAACTGGTAATTGCGATGCATAAATTCCACTCGGCGGGAGGTTTTTTTTTGGGAGATTGGAACGGATGGATCTCACTCGCTCTGGTTCGAATAAACGACAAGAAAAACACAATTTTCCCATGAACGGATTCAAATAGTTCGGGACGTACGTAATACTTTAACGTGCATTTAGAGAAGAAATTTAATCGCTTAGAAATTGGGCTCATTCGCCGCGAGAGTGTTGAAAGCGCATTGCAATTTAATGAACATTGTTGGTAAATGAATATTTGATTCATGAGGAAGTTTCGGTTTCGCTTTCTTTAGGTAGTGAATATTGATCATTAGTCTAGGTGCCAGCTTCCTGGTCTTCTATATGACATATACTAAGTTCTATTCGAACTTTCTTACCTCTAATAAATCGAACTCAAGGAATCCTCTGTTTGAGGAGAGATTGACGTACAACTATCAAAAAGAACTATGAAGGTTTGAATATCTCGAATGTCCACTAAGGAATCTTGGAATTATACGATTAAGAATCGTACTTCTAGCATATTTCTCTAACCTATACTAACAGTATTACGTATCCTAATAAGTTTGAGGAGTAAGGCAACATATTATTTTCATTTAAGAAAGCACTTCAGGGAAATACAGTAGAGCGGCTATTCGTGCACTACGTTCGTCTCTTATGATATAATTTTCCACCCCTCAAATTATTATACTGAAAAAATGGAACCAGTCCGAAACAAAAGGAAAACAACACTCAATAGAAACCAGGTCTCTTCATTTCTACACCTCTCGTGGTCACACTTTCCCGCCAATTCTGGTACCCATCTTTGCAGGTGTTTGTTTTATGGCATATGATTTATATCCACCATTGTGTGTGTGTGTGCGTTTTTCGCTTTTTTTGTTGTTATTCTCTTCGCCATGTCATGCCATTATTGGAAGGAACTAGAGCGAAAAATAGAGGGACCAACGATGCAGAGTCCATCCAACTCCATCCGTGTTAATCCTCTTTAATCAAATATTGTCTCGATTGGAAATGCACCGGCGTGATATGTCGCGACGTTTTGTCCACCAATAACTGTGGTTCGTAATTTTCAACTTTTCCGACTTATCAGTGTCAAAGAGAGATAGAGAGAGATGAGACTCTGTAGTTGTTACCCATCGCACTGTTTGGTCGATCAATCCGTTATTGGTGGCGAGGTGCGATCTGTCCATCATTAATGTGGAAACAATTCCCCCATTGCGTTCTCCGTTGCCATCTGTTTGTTTTCACAATTTCTCTGCCTTCAGTTTTAAATCACTATATCCGGCATTGTGTCGTAAATATGTATATATTTTTTTTACTACTTCTGCGCTTGCTCTAGTGGAGGCATTGATACTCGACGACCACTCGATGATTTCTTTTTTTATTTCTGTAACAACATACAAACAACGGACCGTCAAGTGTTTCGCTGCTGCATGCGTGGTGTTGATGAGATTTTATTCTGTAGCGCGTTTTATTTTGGATAAAGCTGATATAGTAACTGACTAGGGCGGTCAGTATCTGAAAGATTATGGATTGAAATTTTATTAATTTGAAGTCACGACTTTTAATAACCTCCAAGCTATGGTCCGTTGAGTAAAGAAATTGATATTTTCTTACAAATGCATTACACAACGACTGTGTTATGCTTCGGTGCTGTGGTTCAGCTTCACTGGTTTGGAGATGTTTTTATTTTTCTTATTTTTTTTTTGCAAACAAAAACCCTTTCAAACCGGCATTCAGCTCAGCTCGCACATCTCCAGCAAGTGTGCGGTATAACGCTGATTTATGGTCGTAAAAATTGCTTGCACAACATGCGTCTTTAACGTGCAGCCAGTTGTTGCAAATAAAACAGCAAAAAACACAAAGCCCCGCACTGTATCATGAAGCAAAATATTAGTTTGAAATGAGCAGTGCGTTGCGAAGAGGTGTGACAATCGCCGTTGCACGTTGTGTTGTTTAGCTCTGTTCAGCGCGGATAGGGTTGACAGGGTTTTTTATTACACTATACCTGTTACGTTTCTGTTAGTGCATTCGGCAGATGATTTGTACCGTCGTTTATTGTAGTAGTACACCCTACGGGAAAGTGTCACCGGGAAGTGACGAGGCTCTCACTGAAGCGAGCAGCACCATGATTGACGGACGGCAGCAGCAGCAGCAGCATGCAGAGATGATATGTAGCTCGAAGTGACAAGGTTGTTTGTTTGAATGTCGGCTAGCGTGTGTGAGTGCACGCGGACAAGTTTGCACTATCGCCAAGATGCAAAATAGTGCACCGTGTGTCTGTATGGGCAAATACAAAGCAGGAGTGCGGTGGTCCATTACACGCGAATGCTGAGCACGTCTTCGTGTGCAATAGCGATGCTGCGTGTCTCACCGCTACTCGCGTCGCCAGGATATCCGATGGGGTTGTTTTCGGTTGAAGGTAGGGAACCTTCGTTCGGTGACGGTTTCGCGTTGACGTCAAAGCTAGTGCGCGTAATCTCGTGCTGGCGCCGCAATTTGTTCGACCATTTGTTTGTTTGTTTGTTTGCCGTAAGCGCTGCACCGCCGTACAAGCATGTCGGAATGACTGTTTGACTGCTTGATGTGTTGTGTGGAGGCTGCGCGATTGCTGCGAATAGTCAAGAGGTGGAACACTTACCTTTAAGCATGTGATCGTCTGGTCAACCTGTGCGGGAAGCATTCTTTCGTGCGGGTCAAATATTTGGATTCAATCACTGGTTTAAAGGGAGGCTCAGTTTGTAAATGTTATTGCACGTGAGAATAGGGCAAGGTTATGTGGATCTGACATTAGGTCTGTTTCCTGAACCGATTGG
>STHB01015300.1:0-12885 GCA_018908115.1 Anopheles rivulorum
GTACCGCGCAACCTTGAGAGCTAACGCTAACGAAATGCGTCTTCAACGCGGTCTCGTTGTAGATCCCGGGCACGATTGGGTAAAATCATAAAAGCTTCGCTGCTCGTCCCAAACCACCGTCGTCCCACGTGACGTGAGCTGGATGCCGCCCTCGGTGTGGAAGTTTGACAGCAGACCGGGTCGTAAAACTGTGTCCACACTGGGTACCACCGAAAGGGATGCACGGGAATCTCGGGAGTGGAACTTTTCGATCAAGCCGTCGAATAGCAACGACGATGATAATAATAGCGGCGTTGGGATGTGAGCGATTACCGGCGGCTACTTAGTCTCGCGCTCGGTCGCGATCGGATCTCACTGCTGGCCGCGTTGATAAACGTCCGTCCGTTCCAATAGCGGCGTTGGTCTCTGTATGCATAAGTTATTTCTGAAGATGGAGAGAAAATGAAAATGAAAAAAAAAAAGAAAACCGAACCAAACCCACGAGTTGAGCCATTTTTATGGCTCGCTGGCTGTGAGGTGAAGATGTTGTATTTTCTTTTTCATTCTTCTTCATTTCTAACGCGTTCTCACGCATTCGCTGGTTGTGGCAGGAGCGTTTGTTTCACCCTGCACCGGGGGCTCGCGAAGGGGACAGCAAGGTGTAATTCGATAATGGTAACTGCTTCCAAATCTCGGCTTTTTTTTTTTTGTTTCGGACGTCCGACAGTAGATGGAATGTAGTAGAATGCAAAGCCGGTACAGCGGGGCGCGCGGGTTTTGTGAGAATTAAAATGTTTCGTTTTCGATTTCGCTTTCGCAGGTTTACGCAGGACTAGACATTGTAACAGCGAAAGCAACGTACGAGGAGCAGCAACAGGTGGTGCATCATCTGCTGAACGTGGCAACGCCGGATCAAGCCTTCACCGTGACCCATTTCCGCGAGCGCGCACTACCGATCGTATCCTTTTCAATTAAAGCGGTCAGCTATGGTTGTTTTACACTTTATGATACATTGCAATGCCTGTCAGCTGGTCAAGCTGGCTAGACTTTCTTGGGGGGGTGGGGAGGGGGGGGGGCAAGGATGGTCGAATAGTTTCTGTTTGCTGAGATGAAGTTGAAGTACATCATCACATATTTTATTACCTTATCTCAGTACCTTTCTACAAGTCTTGTACATCACCCTTTTTGCTTTACAAAACCGTGCACAAGTTTAACAGTTTGTTAACAACGGCCTCATTGAAAATTAACGTTTGTCCCTGAAGGTGCGTTTCTTCCCAAGGTTTTTTTTTTCTTTCGTTTGTTTGTAAAGTTGTATCCAGTACTTGCCCTTTCCCACAGAATCGAAGAAAACAAAAAAAAGCGCAGCTAGTTGTGATTGCTCATTAAACTTGAAATAGGCAGGAAAGGACAGACGTAGGCACGGAACTCGAATGGTTTTACAGAACGTGTGTACATGTACGTGAAGCAAAATAACACACACACACACAAAAAAACAAAGAAAAGAAACCGGTCCCATCCTGGAACTGACCAAAGCGTTTCCAAATCGTTCGACCATAGTAGTACTCGTCGCCGTCAATTCATTCAATATTCATGAATTCGATTCTGGGTGCTGATACCGAGGTGGGCAACGCAGGGAAGATGGTGCTGTCAAAAATCGGTTTTGTACGACGAGCAGGGCTTGCGCAACAACGATAGACCCGCTGACCGGTACGTTTGGCGCGTTTTGTCGCTCGACCAGCAGTAGAAGAGGAAGAAGATGCGTACGTTCGGGAGAAATACCATTAGCATGCAAATGATGATTTGTGTGTGTGTGTGTGTGTGTTTTTTTTTTTGTGTGTGGTATCGGAACTTCCTTCATCTATTCCGTTGGCCGCAACCAAGCGCGGTGGTGCTCCAGCCGCTTGACTTGGCCACCTTCTAGAATTGCTCGTACTACATCGGCGAAAAGCCTTGGCTATGCGCGCCCCTTTGCGGATAAGGTTAGGTTGGTTTCGGTTTGAAGCAGTTTCCTGTTCTGACGCTTGCCTTTACCGGTGTGGCTTCTGGGTGCAAGCCCCTTTGACCAGCCGCACTCTTCTATTACATGCTGTCAGTCATCCTCCATCTTCGTTATTGGGTAATTCCAGACACCAAGAATTAATGGGACATTCAATGAGTCAACTGAGCAACACCTTTACCATCGCGTTTTCGCCGTTTGGAGAATGACGACACGGCTGTACGATGCTTTTAGCTCGTTCAGTTGCCTGGCTGGTCTCCTGCAAAAGGGCTCCACAATTCCACGTTTCAACGTTATTATGCTTACCAAGTACCAAGTTTAATTACCTAAAAAAATGGATTACAAACCTCTCTTGTCCTCCTCGTTAAACGGGGGATGGTCGAAGAAATCGAAAGTATGCTGTTGTACCGCTTCTAGCCATTTGACGTATTACTTGCGTAGACCGTGCAGAACGATAACTGGTCGGAGACGGGCACAGCGACACCGCTGTGGACAATGTTATTTCTTTTTGATGTAAATTTTTACATACTTCACGAAAGCTGCGGTCGGCGAGATGTATAGGAGAGGACATCAAACGGCGTAGCAATACTTCCCTTGCTTTTATGACACAAACGTAGCAAAACTTCATATTTGTTTTTGCGCCTCAGGGTTGGGTTAGTTTGGAGCAGAATCACTCTTGTATGCTAATTAAACACAGTGTGAAATCTTTTCCCCATTCCATTTCGACCTATCTGACGCAAAACGGACGTAGATAGACGTAGATGCGTGTGTGCGTGCGTGTGTGTGTATGGGGAATGGGGAGAGAGGGAGGCTTTTTTTTTGTTTGTATTTTGCTGGGTTGGCCGGGTTGCAATTTCGCTTTTGGCGCATTATTTTAAACTCGGTTTCTCTCGTCTATTGAGACAAATAGATAGAAAAGAAGAGGGTAGAACATTCCATAAAGCCCCATCCTCACTGTGCGCATTCCTTCACGGTTTGGATGCCTTTTGTTTTCCTGTGCTTTTTTTTTATTATTTTCTTCAGCAAACTTGAATGGAAATCCCCCTGGAACAGGGTTTGGGGCGTAAAGGCGGTTGATGCAAACGTGAAGTAAAATCAATTACCCGACCGTTCTTAATGTGCGAAATACGCACACAGATCCAGCTACCAGTTGAACGAAGGCATACCAATGGCTTATTTAATTTGCAATTGGCGTACCACAGGCTACGCATTAGATTATTGCACTGTGTACTTATAACAAGCTGTAGCAATTCTTCAGCTCATGTCATACAGCACACGAAATTTGGCTTTAATACACGCGACGTCGAAACACACCACTTACGTTTCGAATGATGTTTGACTTCGGTAAAAGTTACAGAACTTCTCACTGAATAGCAAAACCAATTGCTATAAACTTTAGAATAATGCGTTAGTTAGACAAAGAAAAATGTTAGTTGCCATTATAGCACAAAGGCCTATAGTTGCGGTGATACAGTGAGAAGTGCTTAAGTGAGGTTCTGGTTCCACGCTTCAAGCGAGATGTTACGATACACATTTTCGAACGTTAGCAAACAACTGTTGCCGGGGCAGAGTATTCAGGTTCTAGAACCAGTTTTTACAGGATTGGAATTTCAGCAGAAATTCACAACCATTTGTGGTAGCAACACACAGGGAAGGATCGCGCGAGTATTGCGTGCTATAAAAACTTTTAATGGATATGCTATAGCGATTGGTATTAGGCATCAAGTTTAGGTGCTGTCCCCATGTTTATCGTGTTAGAGAACTCCATTCACAAGAAAATGGAAGAATTTTCTTTAAAAAGATTATGAATTTTGTAATAATTATAGCAAAAGATTAATGGCTACATATTTATGGTAACGTCTCAAATGCAAGCAAAACTGGTGCTTGCTTACTTTGTGAAGCTTTCCGAATGTTTGGTGCTACCAGAAACCAACATAGCAGAGGAACCGCAACATAGTTTGAAGCCCATATTCCACGCCCAGACGTATAGTGTCTTTGTTTTTTGCACTTCCAAAACTAAGCGTTTGGATTGTGCGCGCCAAAAAATGCGCTGGCGATAAACAAAACAGGAACGGCACGGAACCGAACTCGAATGGCACACAAATGGGCTGGGACGAAACGCAGCCAACACGCCATTTTCTACCACCCATTGTGTCAAAATTCGGGATAGGGCGCGTGAGAGGGCATGAAGCAGAACCGCGCGATGCTGGCGTGGTGGCGGTGAGATGGTTTTACTTTCATTCCAGCATCCCGGCTTGGCGAAGGCGCCGTTAGCCCGCGCACCATTCCCATTCATTCATTTTCATTTTCTTGGGATGTCTCAAACGATGGCTGTGCCGCAGTAGCTTCCTATTTTAGCTATGCGCTTCGGCGTAGGCCGCCTTTGTGCTAGTGGACACGACAAGTATTCAATGAATCGGCAACATTGCGTCGAGAAGCGTTCAACCCAATTCTCTCCAGAACGTGGCGATCTTCGCTGAAGGAGGATGAGATGGATGATCCGTAAACTGGGGAACTCCAGCCAAACCATTAAAGAAAAAAAAAAATAAAAAAAAAAAAACAGGAAGAGTCTGAGGCATAAATCAGCGTTAAGAAGAGAACGCCTGGGAACTAGAGCTCGTTCTGCAGCGGCAGAAGCGAAGATGAACACGGCGTGTACGAAGCAGCAAGACTGTGCGAGCAGTGGATGGATGCGAAACAAAACAAGGAAAAAAAAAAGGAAAGAACTGAGATGAACATAATAAGGAAGTAAAGACGCAAGCTTTATCGACGCGGGTGCGTTAGCTTAAGCTGTGTGCGTTAGGTTTCTGCAAAATTTGTGCACCGGTTTTGCGTGTGTTTGTGCGTCTGCTGTTTAAAAACCCACCCCGAAAGCAGCAGCAGGGTCGGCTACGGGAAGGTTGCCGAGAAACTCGGCAAGCGCCAGAAGCGGAGGGGAAACGAGGGGAGCAAAAGGGGGAGAAGGGGGAAAGAGGGGGGGGGGAGGGGCGTTTGCGCGGGGTGGTTTGGATGACTGTCGATGGTTGTGGCAGACCATGTGTGCTAGAAAGGGAAAGCTAAACGCAGCGAAGAACCATATCGTCGTCGTCGTCGTCGTTGTCGTCGCTTGGCTGGCGCGCCTGGCGGTACGGCTCGGCACGCTGGCCGAAAATAAATTAACATCACGCGGAAGCAAAATACTGCGAACACCGTTGCGTACGCGGCCGCCTGCCGCTGTTTGCCATTTTGGCTGCCGGTTTCCTGCCCCGTGCAAACTGACGAAGCTGGCCGCCGACCATATTTGCAAGGAAGGCATGGGGATGGTGGAGAGAGAGAGAGAGAGAGGTGGATGGGGAGGGCGAGTGAGAGAGGAGAAGGAAGCAGGGGGTTCATAGGCGGGGAAAGGGGTCGCTTTTATCGTTCTTATGATTGTTGTTGTTGTTGTTGTTTTTGTTTGGTGTTGGTTCTTCGCTTAATGGTGACTGGTTGGATGGTTCTGTTCAGTATGGCCCTACTGAATGGATGGATGGATGCGTACACGCAACGCAAACGTCGGCAGTATATGCGCAAGCGTATGATGGAAAGGGGGGGGGGGATGTGGTAAGGGGGGATATGGGTCCGGTTACGTTATGCGCGGAGGTGGTAGCCGGTTTGGGGCGAGCGATTATTAATTTATAGTTTAACAAGCCAGCAATCGTATTTTTTTTTTGTGGTGCGTGTGTACACGCGCATTTTCTGTTTTTGTTGGGTTGCGCTTGTCTCGTCTTCAATTGCGACGAGGCTTTGCTTCTTCCGCTTTTTCGTTACACGCAAGATCGAGCGAAGAATTATACAAAAGCAACCTGCACCTTGTAAGCGTGAATCCTTTTAAAAAGCTCAGGGCCAACCGAACGGAGCTTGCCCGACGGCGAGCGAAAGCGAACACTATCCTCGCGGTGTTTATTTCGCTTTGCTGTTACTTGCTATTTTCATTCATTTTGAAAGGTTGATTAGAGACTGCCGTGATGGTTCGTACACCTTCAACATTCAATTAACACTTTTTTTTTTGTCTGCCTGCTCCCCGTGCGAACGAGAACGGTACAATGAATGCGCATTATGCTTGGCAAGTGGGATCGTGACATGAGATTTACGGCGACCGACACGTGTACGCCACACTGTCCTTGAGATAAACCAGTCAACCCGAACCATATTGTGCCGCTGGCTTCCGAATGTGATGCCAACGAAACGTCTACAACCAATGCTTAGTCTGATAGGAATATTGGCTCTTGAAATGTATGATAAATTTTCTCTTTTGTATTGCTTGCTGCCGATTCTGTTACTTCTATTGGCTCCAGATAGAATTGCCAAAATGTCAGTGTATGCACAGCAACATAAATCCGAGCTCTATTTATTGCTGAGTCTTGTTTTGTTTACAATCGATACTTAAACACCAAACGTGCACAGTTTAGTAAATGTCAAATCAGTCATGCTGTGTTATACCGGTGGGTTGAGGAGTTGACATATTAAGTCAAATATTTTACGCAGTTGTAAGCAAAAGGACACACACTGGGAACTAAAATATTTAGTTTAGTAGAATATAAATATATAAATATTGTACGAATATGACATACGATAGCAAATGTTGCCTATTTAGTAACGTATTCGGCGCCAGTTTTCATTTCAGTCGCAGTCAGCCAGTATCTGGCGTAGTAGCGACATCAGTCGCGCTTGTTCTTAATATTGCAAGCCTGGTAGGCTGCTCTGCAAGTTTAGCAAGTCGTTTATATGGCAAGTTTGACCTAGTAGCCCATCATGCGATAAAGAAAAAGCGAAAAGGAAGATTATGGCAACACGGGGGCATTAGATAGTTTGAGGATAAAATAGACTTTCAAATCAGTTTAAGTTATACTGCGTCTAATACATATCTGATCGGCATTTCATTGCCATGCGTCGATAAATATTACCACAGCTTTCGATGCTGCTGAACACTCTTCATTCTGTTTCTTTTTTCTCTACCCCCTTTTCACTTCTGTTTGTTTGGCTGCGGTGCGACGTGTAGAGATCTGTCGCAGGAGTATCCGAGTCGATCTGTGCGACTAGTCGCCGGCTACCGGATAACAACACACAGCAGCTAGTTTGAAGAATCGCCATAACTATTACCGAACTTCAGCTAGCTTTTCCGAAATGCCGTTTGTTATTTGAACAGTGTTCAAAATCTGCATGTTTATACGCGCGGGAAGCAATGGAACACGATGGATTCTCCCACTACCCAGCCCCCCCCCCCCTCCGCGGTGCTGGAAATAAACATTCCGAACATAGTTTCGTTTGTGCGCGGGTTCTGGTTTCATGACATCGATTGGTACAGCCCGTGTGGTGTTTTCCATTGTTTGTGGAAGTGTTTCGATGTGGCTAATCCAAACAAGAGTAGTCGATTTACTTCAGCCCATACTAGCACAGCTGGTTTCGTGCAACCGTGTTCTGTATGGCGATGGAAATGTGTTTCTTTTTTGTTTTGTTCTCTCCACCTTCACCAGGCAAACCGCTGCCTAGGCAACGAGCTGGAATCGTGATGGCGCATGGAGCGGTTGTCGGTATGGAAATGCTAATAGCCAGGGCACACACACGCACACACGTTGGAATTTTCCTTCATTCCGTGAAAACTCAGATCGATTCACTGCTGGCGGCCAACCGGATGCCCATCGTCGTGGGCGGCACCAATTACTACATCGAGAGTATCCTGTGGCGGGTGCTGCTGGGTGCGAGCGTGAAGCGCGAACGTGTCCGGTTGCGTAGCGCCACCGAAGTGCAGGATGTGACAGAGCCCGATGCGAAACAACCGAAGACGAACGATGTCGCGGCAGCGGACGACTTGAACGTGCTGGAGCGGATGCTGGAGGAGCTACCAACGATGGGTACGAGCGATTCGCTCGAAGCGTACGAATCAGCGTTCCTGCATCGTGCGCTGCAGCGTGTCGATCCCGAATCGGCCGACAGATTGCACCCAAACAACAAGCGCAAGATTATGCGGTAAGTGAATAACAGTTATAGGGGAAATAATTTGGGAGAAGGGATTTGGTTTTTTAAATAATTGTTAAGGTGTGTATAACTGTTATACTTGTTTGTACTACAATTATAACAAAATCCTTTACGAGGCGTCCACGCTGTATAACAGCGGTTATGTGGAACTAACCGAAACCTGCCATGTATCACGTGCCTAAAGTTGGATATATTTTTGGCTGTGGTACTGTAATGGTGTATAACACATGTAAACTGTTATACAATGGAGACGCTTAATGCCGCTGCTGGCAGATGATTAAATGGTAGAATCTGGATCTTCTGGAAGAAAGCTCATTAACCTTGACACTTATCGCGCTTCCTGTGCCTTAAAGATGTTTTGTTTTTGAATAGTTTTTTTTTTTGGTTAACGAATTCGGTTCGAACCATTATAACCCTGCGTGTGCCTGTGATGATGATGTTGGCAATTATATTTATTATTATTATTATTATTGTTATGACTCAAGCAAATTAAACTGCACTCTACATGTCGTGAAGAGCGTCTGTACAGCCAGTTACAGCGATAGCAGTCCATTAATGGTTGGTTTCGAACCACGCTAATAATTCCTGCGCATTGACAGTGATTAGCATTTGGGGGTTGTGTTTTAACGGGTGCAAAATTACCTTTAATTGCATTAACTCCCAAACTCAAATCATGCAGCACACGTCGTGCTGCTGCCCGGAAGGGATCGAAAGTTGTGCAAAAGCCGCAAAAACCAAGTGGCGTCACCGGGTGGTTTGCCCAGCGCTGTGCCGGGCTGCATCCGGCTTGCGAACTGGACACAAAACCTCAAACACAAAACCTTTACACACCAATCAAGTGTCCTGCAGTAAAACCGATATCCTTCAGGGTGTCGTCTCGTGTTTGTCGTTCCTTTTCCGCGCGTTGTGCGAGAGGTTTGGTTTGGTTTATTTGCCAATTTTATTTTTTTATTTTTATGTTGTTTCGTTTTTTTTTTTTGTTGCGCTACTGCGCCGCCAGTTGCACACACCGGCTGCGTGTTGCTTGCTTTCTTTTGCTTGTCTTTTGCCCGTTGGCCCGCTCGTTACAAATTGACCAGACGGCGCGTACTCTTGGCCGAGGCCAATGACCCAAACCGCCACACCCCCATCCCCTCCCTCTCATAACCCTCCTTTA
This sequence comes from Anopheles rivulorum, assembly GCA_018908115.1. NCBI lineage: Eukaryota > Metazoa > Arthropoda > Insecta > Diptera > Culicidae > Anopheles > Anopheles rivulorum. The sequence goes on from STHB01015300.1 coordinate 9,126, forward strand.
ACCCTCATTTGGTGCGACCGTCCACCACAAAGTTGTGAAGAGGGAAGTGAAGCGGACACTGCATTTTAAGCAGTCGCTTATGCGCCATTCACCCGCCCCAAAAGCATGCGGTGAATTTGTGTGTATGTGTGTGTGTTTTTTTTCGTTCCTTTAATTTTCGATGGCTGAGCTCATGGGTGGAATATTAAAAAATTAAATACACTTCTTAGCCTCGATTCAGGCGTTAGCCTCTCCATATTTCCCATATTTTTGCACTGGATGGGATGCGGGATGCTTGTGCCCGTCCGGAACGAGACAGACATTTGTGTCAATAGTCGATGCACATACCCGCCCGTACCGTGCGTATGCTTTCTATACCTTTTGGTCCTGCAACTCCGCTGCAACTTCAACCGATCAACCGGCAGCGCATGAAACATGTCAAACATAAGGTGATACACCGGTGTCAAGCGGTGTGCAATCGTAAGTAGCATCGAAGTAAACGAAGCAAAAAGAACACAAACTTACATATTGTTTATAGAAAAACAAACCCCGCGACACGGGTGTGCAAACAATGACAGCAGAGAAATCCAGTGAAAAAAAAAACAGAGAGAGAGAGAGAGAGAGAGAGAGAGAGAAAAAAGGGAGTTTACGGTGGTTCTGTTTTGGTCCTTCGTCGACCACTTACCCAGTTTTTTTTTGTGCTCCGTCGCACTACACCACCAGCGTCTTCGAACGCGCACGCGTAAGAAAACAATATTTCCTCATGGTGGGTGTAAGAGGCAATCGGTCGATCTGTTTATCAACAGTACATTATAGCACGCACCAGCAGACATGGCGGTTTGGATGTTTTTATTTTCTTTGTAAAATTATTCCGTTTTATTTGTTTCACCACTTGGCACCAAACGGTAGCGGTGAGTCAGTGAGCATTTTGTTTCGCGTTTCGGTACGTTTCATTTGCTGGCGATTAAAAAGTTGTCATCTCACACCACTCCAGCCTCTATTCGCTCACGGGCGCGAGCTTATCGAACTAATAAATAAGTTCAGCTTGCGACATAGTTAAGCGTTTTATTAGTCATAATCGTTAGCACCATGATTTAAGCGAAAGATTTTCGCTCATTAACACTTTCAGAAGAATGGTTTCTGTTGAGTATATTCGAGGCTGCTCATAACCTTGAGGAATCTTGTCTACTAAAGAGACTTAGCGTAATTGTCGAAACTGGCTGTATACGAAGGAAATATGTTGACGAATTTGTTGAAATTGTAAGTTCAATAACTACCCGAGCACTGTATGAATTAAGGCTTGTTTCTGGAAAGCAAGCAAAGAGAAAACTGATCTGAAATTTTCCCATGATCACGTATTGGCGTAGGCGCTCGATCGTTTTGGATCGTATGGAAAAAATAGCAAAAGCCAAAAAAGTGTCCTCCCAATAACCAGATACACATTTATGTGGGTTGGTTGTGGAATGGATGGGGTAGTCACGAGCAGAGTTGCCGATAGATGAGTCGCTTTGTCATCATTTATTTTCTCATTCCTTGTTAGGTTAGGTTTCGCAAAAAAAAAAAGAGCAAGAGTTGAGATGGTTCCGCGGTGTCAGACACCATTCATGCCCGAGAGCACGAGTGGTGCATTGTTTATCTAGGTCGTCAGTTTGCGGCTCACTTCTAGCGGGAAGAAGTACATCCGCAACATCCGTCATCCGCACTAAGCAACGCTTACGACCGGTGCGAGTACGTTGTCGTATTTGTGTTGCCGTCGAGAATGGTGCGTGGGAAGCAAATACTCAGAGCGAGACAAACGGCAAAAGCAGGTCAATTCGGGATCTGCCAAAGTTTGGCTAGTGGTTGGGGATGTCTTTGCCTCTGCCTACATTGTTGCACCCACCATGCTAAGTGCATCGTGAATGAGGTGAAGTGTATCCGGAATTTCATCATACTCTTCAGCACGATCGTGCCTGGGTGTCTGCTGTTTGTTAATTAGCTGCTTCCTCCTGTTTGATTCTTACCGTACCTGCAAAAACTGGTGGCAATGCCAGCAATACCCAGGTGTCAACAACGGAGCTGATGCAGCACAAGAGGAAAGGTGCACCAACAGGAGGTAACTTCCGTCTGCGTTGCATATTCATTTGCGCAAAAATTCAAACAAACAAACAAAACAAAACAAACAAAAAAAAAACACACACACAGAAACTCCACCTTTCATCCGCTGGTACCAATATGGACGGGCGGATGAATTATTACCCGGCTTGAGGATATTCTTTATTCACTGCACGGAACGGCACTAACCGCTGCAGCAGGCGCATGTATGCACACCTGCATTAAACGGCAACGATTAGCGTGATGTGCGTTAATTATCGTTTTTATGTTTGATCTCCATTTTCTCTTTCATGCTTCCACCGCTGCTACCGTCCTAATGCCGTGGTGTTTAATGTTCTGTATGCCCAGTTCTGTCGCTGCTTCCGAACGCCCGTATAGAGAGAGAGAGAGAGAGAGTGAGAGAGCAAGATAAAAAAAAAAGTGTTTCCCACTTTTATGCTGCCGTCCATATTCGTACTGTAAATTAAGCCGCATTAAGTTAAGCTTTACTTTTACTCTTTTGCGTTAATATGGTGCTTGCCCATTCGCTTTCTATTTCTTTTTAGTTTGTTTGCTGGAATTGGTTTATTTTATTTTTTTTTGTGTGTGTGTATTAGTGCCGATTATGTTGTTTCATTGAATTTTGTTTGTTTGATGTGTGGTTTTTTGTTTATACGATGAATTTTGCATCACCAAACTACACGGTTTTACTTAATTGTATTGTTATCTTGGATGTGTGATAGGCTGTCTAATGTACGTAATGAGCGTATTTAGCAAAATTTAATAACAAGCCTTATCGCTTCTTTATTAACTTTGGAAAAATCACTTTAATTTTTTTTACCAAGGGAGCATCTTATCTTATTAAAAAGCATAGAAAGAAAAGCAGTTAAGAATATTTTAGCTGCCAGAAAGGGGGGAAACACACCCATACACACATACAGGAACACCAATCGGTTCTGCTGGCTTCTGGAGTAAGAATTTTCTGGATGCCTTTTTTCGCCGTTTGGTGCGGTGCATTGCCCGTGTGTTCCGGTGTGTATGATGCAGCCATTACCGCTAATTGAGTTTTGCACCTCGTCCCGCCTTCCTGCCTTTGAGTTTATAGTCGAAAAGACCGCTGCCTTTTGTAGCTTATTATTTACACACGGATCCGAAGCAGGTTGCCTGAACCGCTGGGGCCGAGTTGGTGGACGGCGAAGCGTAACCGATGTCTTAAACTGGTTGCTTCGGTTTGCCCGGTGCCGGTGCCGGTGCCGGTGCCGGTGCCGGTGCCGATGCCGGTTCCGGTACCGATCCGTTCGCTCTGTGTAGGTAACACCAGGTATATCCAATTTTTTGACAGTTCAATGCCATCGCCGTGCGACACGGGGAACGATATTAATTGGGGCTGCCCCCCTGAATGAGGAAGGTGCTGATTTGGGCTTACGACGTTCATTTTTTTCGGTAGATTTGAACGCAAGTGGATAGAACATATGAAAAGTGGAAGTAGAATGAAACCGTGCAATTATCATAAATTAAGTAGATGGTACTGGTCGGCGCACGATGGTTTTAGGCACGAGCTAGGCAAAGGTACATTTGGTTTTATTATTGGTAAAATATTCCTTCGTTAATATGTGCTTGTTAGTAGCTGAAAATAATTAAAAATAGATAGGTTTAGGTCGTGATGGCAGCAATCGAAACAGTCATCGATGTGTAGGGTAAGGCATTT
>STHB01015325.1:0-12878 GCA_018908115.1 Anopheles rivulorum
GCATGCACACACCGCATACCAAGAGTGCGTTCGCAGGCAAGTGGTGTGAGTGAAAACGTGTTGCGGGTAGGCTCAACCGCCCTGTACAACCCTGTTTTAGCCCCGGTTTTGTAGGTGTTTTTTTTTTCGCGGCATCCAAGCAACCCATTGAATTTTGCTCGCGTGTTTAGTGTGTGCGTGTTCGGTGTTTTGTAGTAGTCATCGTTTCGTACGTGCGGTCGCGTTGTTCCCGTGGAATCGCACCGCCAAGAAAGAAAAGAAGAAAAATAAGGGGAGCCATTCAGGTGCGTCACCTCCCGAATACGGTTGTTTTGTTACGTGGGGTGCGTTGCGATGCCCGTCAGTGGTGTGTGGTGTGACTAACCCCGAAATTGTGCCCCTCCTTTGCCAACCCCCAAAAAGCGAAAGAAAAGCATCCCTTGAAGCGGTTGGATGTATAAACAACACATGGAGAGATAGTTTCACCTTCACCGTGCAGTCACTCCGGCGGTTGGCTTCTTCGTGGCCGTGGCGGAATGGAAGAATGAAGAAAAGGTGAAAGAAATTGGGAAGCCGTAAAAAGAAAAAGTAAACATAAACCATCCGCGCATCCCCATCGTGGTGGGCATGTGCGTATGTGTGTGTGTGTGTGGATGCCGATCGTGAATCTTCGTGGCTGCAGCAGGAAATAAAAGGTATGCTTCTCTGTCATCAGTTGCTAATGGGGGGGGGATCGGACAGGTAGGAAGCTGTATACCGTTTACTGCAAGTTGTGCAAACACAGCAGCCCATGCTTATGCCACCGGCGTAAGTGAGTTTTGTTTAGTGAAAACGAAGTACCCCCTGGGGGGTTGAAGGTATTGCAACGCGGAAAGAACACCTGCACACAGGAGTGATGGTGGTGGGTCGGACCGAAATGCACAAACTGGTAAAATATGCTCACGTTGTGCTCACGTACCTTTTGACGCGTGTATGAGAATTTTAAATTCAAAAATATGCTCACGGTGGTGCGAGTGAGACGACCAAATCAACCAAAGGGAACCCAAAACCGGAGTTCTGTCGCGGAGTTCTAGCTGGCCTGAGGTGAAGCGAGTGGTTTGTCATAATCCGCGCGTTTTATAAGCGCGTGGCAGCGAGAATGCTACTAACGTGAAAGAATGGTGCAAAGCAAAATTGTGGTGCGACCGGGCGTCGACGAGGCACAAACAAGTTTGCTTTCCCTTCGCTTTCTTTCTCCCTCGATTCCACCGGATTACGAAGGGCGTCCAGATTTCAGTGACGTGTGTTCTGCCGTAATCAAGGTGACGCTACGGTGGACCCATTTATTTTGGCTTTCCCCTCGACTCGTCGGAGGTTTGCGCGTAGGAGCTTATTATGCAAATCGCTTTCGTTTGTCGAGGGACGAGCACAAGGTGGAAGGAATGTTGTAGTATGCTGTTGGGCTCGGCAGATAGCTCCTCAGTGTATCGCCACGCAAACAAAAGGAAACATAATCGGTCGTTAGACATTAAAAAAAAACCGGTATCAACCAAGCCGCACACCAATGGAGAGAGGAGCGGTCAATTGGTGGTGGGTTGTGTTTCTTCTTTTCCCCTTTTTCTTGTGCGCAAAGAGGGTGGCAATGAGGAGAAAATTAAGGAAAAAACATCACACTAATACTACATTACCGATCGTCTATGATTCCGCGTTCGCGGCAGCTTGGTTGTTTCTATGGCAACTTGGCGGATGCAGCGTGACAGCTGTATCAACGTGCCGGTTAAGCTGCGACAAACAGTCAAGAAACAGCTCATTTAAATTAATGTTTTCATTGATGCTGTTCCGACTTTGGACAGTTTGGGACCACGTTGGGAATGGACTAAAACAAGCTAGCAGTTAACACGGGATTCCGACGAGTACTGCTTGAAGGTTACTAACGTATACCACTGTACAGCTCAGTATATCTAGTCAATAAATCGGAACAGGTTTCCCTGGAGCAGGAAAAGCAACAAGCTGGTGCATAACTAGAAACTACTGCATGCAGGCAAATTAAATCTACATGGACAGTTGTTGTGGTCATTGTAGAAATTCTTACCTATTTTATTGTATCCCCTGTACGCTCATCTACATTAATACTGGTATACGAGCGACATCAATTCGGAAATATTAAGTCCGATGATTCACCCATGGGAACTTTTGACCACGTATTCATTTATTTTGATGCACGATTCCTCGTTCCAACAAGTATTTGCTAAGGTTGGGTTTTTGCATCTTTCATTGAAGAAAATAACTTCCGCCCTTAATTAAGTAATCTTAATTTAGAATGGTAATTTTTAGATTTACTAGTTAGTTTTGAGGAACATCATGAGAAGAAGATGAGCAATTCTTAGAAATACTTCATATTAACGAATGAATTTACCCAATTTGGGCTGTGTGGCCGTGTTGAAAGCATAAAGATGAATGTCTAGGTTTTTGTCATGAAAATATCATTTCATAAAGACAGCTACTTGAACCATGAAGAGCTACTTGGAGAAATCGTACAAATGTGTACACAGCCGGCACACTTGGAGCTGGAATGCTGGAACAAACTGTTTAGACAGCCGTACATAAGTCCAGGCATTAGAATCTAAACAAAGGTTATAAATGAACTGACCGCATCAACCACTTCCGATCGCTACAATTTATCATCTTTTAAAAACCTTAAAGTTTCTTGTTTGTTAGGAGTAAACAATGGTGTTATTTTACGCGTACTTTTTGTATAACACATTTTTCCACAGGCCAAAGTAAAAGTTTCCATCAGTTATTTATGTTCGTTTGAAAGCAACACAATATTTCTCCTTTTACCCCCGTCGTGGAATGATTTTGTTTTGTGACCCGTGTGAAAACACGGCAAACAACCGGCAGAAACTTTTGATTTCTATCTACACGAACGTTAGCCGTGTTGCACGTCGGCCATTTCGCAGTGAAGCTACGACGGGAACGCTGGGACGGAACGTGTGCAACGTGTTTCACCTTCGCTTGACGTGCACCAGCGAGATGCAATTGTTCTGCGTCTATGTGCTTTTTTTTCCTGTTCACCTCGCCTGTTGCATGATAATGAACTGTGTGAACAAAGTTTCCTGCCAAGCGAAATGGCAGCGGGTTGGGGGTTTTTTGTTTGTTTGTAAAAAAATAAGCCTAAAAAACTCTGCTCGGAAAACTCCCTTTATCGCGGCGAGTGTTAAAGGCAGCCAGCAACAGTATTTACTAGGCAGTTAAAATGTATTTCTCTATTAAGTGAACAACTGCTAGCACTAGGCCGTGTGTTGCACAATGGACGCAAAATCTATTCGCCTTTTTTTCTTACTTTGTTACCTGTCACAACATTTTGTTTAATGAATTCACCGCAAGCAACGCCGGTCGGAGCTTGATCGGGACGGAATACGATGCTCGTGATTCACCGTTTTCCTCTTTGACGCTGGTCACGGACACGGACGTATACTGCATACGTCCAGTTTCTACCTTGTGTGAAGGTGTTGGAAAAGTGAATGGAACAAGTCAGGTGGAAGTGCGTTTCCATGGTCACATTCCATTGCAGCCGGCGAATCATTATCAAAAACATGGCATGCTTCGAGTATGCAAGCGTCGCTCACCAAAACATTGGCTACAAGTTGGTTGTCCGATGTTAGGTTATTGGCACAGTATTATAAAGTTGTTTTTTTTTTGGAAAATTTAACAAATATCATAATCGATTCACAGCTGATTGAGCCACCGAAATCGAAAATGTCAATTATTTGAAGTTGAGTTGAATTACGATTCATTAGCGCTGTGCAATGCTACATTACGAATTGTTTGCAATTGTTGCTTACATGATTTTGGATAAGTCGAGCAGATGTAGACCACAAATAATTGTGCGATTGTTCAATATCGCATTATGGTGCCTCTCAGTCAATCAAGCGCCACGCACACTCCAGTGCGTAAATACATTCAGAGATCAGAGACCGCAACAATTGGATACAAAAAAAAAACGTACATCTAGCTGATGATACACAAATCTGTGGCAAAACAAGAAGAAACAAGACATGGAGATGGGTTCATTAGATGCACCGTTGAGCTACTTGGTGTTGTGTCCCCACTATCGGGCAACATCATCATCCAGGTCAGCGCACAGCAAACTCTCCGGCAGCACCGTTGTCTGGCTACTCATCTGCCTACGTTATAAGATACGCTGCATAGGATGATGCTGATAGTATCGATGCATACTGATGACCTTCTCGGGTGTTTTGTTGCACCGTGTGCATCGGTGCAGCAACTATAGCGCCCTGAGGTGAAACGCACTAGAGAAGAATGATACTTTATATGCCCGCAGCTAGAGATCTCATCGTCCATCTGCTTGTGCGTTTGCTGCTGGATCTGCGATGAATTCTAGAACAGGGTATTATAAGTAGGTCTAGCCGGTTAACCAACCAGCGCCGGCGACCGGTGTGCTAAACACTCCCAGGCGCAGGCAGTTTTGTGCTCGGGCAAAATTCACTCGGCACGCACGAAGGCCAACACGCAAACGCGCGTGGTTTGCGTCTGTGTGGCCGGCTTTTACAGTCGCTGCCACAAGCGAGGCTAAAGTTTTCCGATCCGCACATCACCACCCCACCCGGGTTTTGCGATGCCACAGAAGTGAAAACGGTGCTATCGGCCCAGCGATCGACCGATGGTCACATGGATGGGAAGCCGGATAGTAATTATTGAATCACGTTGCAAATCCAAACACACACACCTTGAGCAGAATATTGGGAGTGTCGGGTATATGTTCCCTTTCTTCAGCTTTTTAGTGGGGGTTTTTATGGGGTAAGTTTTATTGTTTTCAACACTGCGATTATAGTGGTCTGTGAGTTGGCAAGCAAACAGTTTCAATTTTACTTTCGATTTATTGCTTTTCTTTTCTTTTCCCTACGACGATCGTTCACTAATTACTAGTGTCCGCTGTGTTGGTCGATATTAATCATTTGTTGAATGATCTTTGTGATTGGCGAAATTTGCAAATTATTTTGAAGAGTGAAGGGAAAATGCCTTTTCTGTGGGATAAACATGTTGATTATTTAAACTAAAATCTTTATTTATAGTTTAATAGAAAATTATTACTATCTTGCTGTAATTGTTGGTTACTTTATAAAAAATATGTTCCTTACATTTTTGTTATATTTTTTATGAATAATGAATGCCAATCCTTGGTCAGCATGGTCACCCGGCTGTATTTGGGCAGAGTAAATCCGGTGTCATTTACATAACGTTACTAAGATAGAGGAACTTTGCTTGCGTAATAGCTGAGGTCATTTGGGAGCGAATATTATTCGTCTTGTGCTTTTATCTACGTACGGTTTAGGCGCTTTTTAATTTTTATTTTCATAATGACAGTCTGGACATTGTTTGTTTAAACATGATTTACAAGCTTATAATCACCTACTGTCTTTAGAGAGAGGTAAAGAAATAGGTTCGTATATTAGTTTGGTTCATTATATGATCAAGAATTGAATGGTCTAACTGCCTATGAATATTAATAGGAAGAATTGATATTCCAGCATTGTATTTTGACTGCTATTTCATCCTGGCACAAATATCAAGGGAGATCTTAGTCTGAGATTTATAGCTTTCTTATTAATAAAACTCTTTTCTAAGATTTTTAGCCAAAAGGTCAGAGCATCGAACAGATGTCTCTTTCTTGGTCGCTCAACAGCAGTTAGATTTCACCGAAAAGCTTAGCAGAATCTAAAGATCAAGACTGTGAGCAAAGTGATCTCTCTATTCTCTTTGGAGGTTGAAGCAATCGGCCAAATAGTGAAGAAGTACCCCTAAGCAAGATGAGTGAAGGCCAGTGAGTAGCAGGCAATTTCCCACCACGATTGAGTTAAGGCTCTGAAAAATTTCATTCCCACTAGTTGTTAAGGGCATGGTTTTTACCAAAGATTGTCTATGTTTCAAATGGCTCTAAGATACGCGGGACAGAAGTTTTCAGAGGAAACCTCAAACTCACGATTTCATTCTCGAAATTCATTAATTGCGAGCCCAAAATAGAATGCCAATTGATCAGCAAGTTCCCGAAAATCTCAACCAAATGCCATGATTTTAAATTAGCATAACCTAAGGATCTGGCGAACCTGGTGTAAAGCCGACCGATAGGGCGTTAACCCATTTTTATATTTCCATTTTCCAAATCAATTATGTTTCGCAGCTCACAACTTTACTTACTACTCTCCAGAACGTTACCTTGGCAATAAACGCATTCGCGATCATCGACCGATCATCGAGCCCTCACGTCCAATGCATGTTTCATGTACGGAAACATTCACCAAACCACTTGTCCATATTTGACGTAAAACGATCATAACGGAACTCCACCCGTTCCGGCGAAGAACCGGCGAGTGCCGAAACAGTTACGGGCTAAGTGTAGCAATTGCACGCGTGATTTATCTTTTCGGCTTCCGTTTGCCCATGTTCCACCGATATTAGTAATGGCCGTGCAATGGTAGTTGGTGGTGCCGTTGCAACTGCTCGCTAGGAAATTAAAAACTCATCCCCGTGCCCGACTTGTCATCATATGTAGGGTGTGTGTGTGTGTGTGCATGTGATGAAAGGAGGTGGAAGGAGGGTGTAAAATTGGAACACAAAGTATCGTTCTGCTTGCTCCGGTTCCGAAGGTACGTGTATTCTGACGATCAAGAAGTGTTTATTTTCGGAACTTCTGTCTTAACCCACCTTTTCTAAACCACAAACCATTGTCCGAAGATTCACGACGCTTTCTGCTTCATTAGCTCTACAAGCCGGGAATTTTACAGCTCAGTTCCCGATACCGGGGTTTTCGATAGGCAAGTAAACCCCGGGTAAAAATGGAAATTCCTATGCCGGTGTCTTAATTCCACCACAAATCCTCCTAATTGGCATACGGAGGCGTTTGGTGGACGGGTTGTTCCGTCGACATGGCAGCCATGTCCCGTTTCTCGAGCATCTTTCGATCGTGCGTTGTTCCGTTTGTTAGGGCATTTCTGTATGAAGTTGTGAAACGGATTACGAAATCGATCAACGGGAAACACATCAAAGACTCGACGCAATGACGGGCACTGAATTCCTTTCGTGCATTACTGTCTGTGTCATCGTGCCAGTGAATCGCTTCACGGCTGAGCGATTGTGGTTTGGGCGCGCTAGTGGTAGCAGGGGATAGGATAGTTCTAATAAATTCTATTACAGAACGCGATCGATCGATGGTGGTGAGAAGGTTATATGTGGTGTTTCGTTTTGTTGGGTTATTGCAATAGTTTGTGTTGAATTTAGACGTTAAAAATAAATATAAAGCACATTTTATCAAATGTTTTTAGTCTAAGCTAAGCTGCCTGTTATAGTAATGAAAGTATGTTAATATTACATATAGGTGTTATATTAACATCTGATCTGGATAATCTTAGATATTCATATCTGGACTATGAGAGTAAAGTTAGTTTAAAGTGCCATAAATAGGGCAGGTAGATGACCTACACCACGAAGAGAACAGTATTGTCATTTAAATGTTGATTCGTTCTAATCGTTCTTAACATTAAATCTCTGCGGATCAGTCCTTTTGATTGTCACGCTTATTGCTAATCGGTAAAGTGTGGCAGTTTGAATATAATTATGATAATAATTAAGGCATGAAACTATACTAAATGTTCGGTATTATTGTCGTACACTTTCAAATTAAGAAACATAAATAATAGTAAGGAAAAAAAGTCTATCAAAACTCCATCAAAACTTTTGCAAACGCCCAACCGTTCTGCGTAGAAATGGATACGGGCGCTTTATCGGTCAGCAGCACAGCCAACTAGATCGAGTTGCATAATGCAACAGATTGCTGACGCCGAAATGGGGTCTGGCGCTTTGTCGAAAGGTCGTCAAATTGGGAGAGTTTCCGGGCCAGGTTCGGAATCCCACAGCAAACCCTTTGATTGATAAATTGATTTAACCACCTGAACCTTGCATTCCATTTCACGATATCAGCTCCCGTAGTACATGTAGTAACCCCTGAAGTGTGAAGAGGGCATAAAAGGGAAATATTATTTTTCAATTTTAAATGCATAACGTATTGACGATGCATTTTACAAGGGTGTACGTCTATCTGCACCTGTGACCCATATACACTTCGCTGCCAAAGGGGGAAAAACAACCAAAACATTCAACACAATTCTTATTGTGTTTCTCGTACTGCGCTGAAACGTGGCCAATTAGTCTCGCATGAGATTCACTAATACCACACCGTCACACATACACACGGGTCACCCATCGTAAGGGAAGAAAATGACTCCACCACCATACGATATTCAAATGAGATGACCACTTCTAACCTCACCTCATCGCTTCTTCACGCCCGTTTATCCGGCCCCTGTTTCTTACATTTTTGCTATTGCGTCGTTGTAAATTCCTCTGCTTAAAATCTTCCTCATCAATCGTTCTGCCTTACACGCAAGTGCATCCCATGCATTCGGGGGGGAGTATTGGAATTGCATACAATATACCTTACTCCATCGTACCAATTTCTGGAACACTTACCTACCAACCTAACAACCGAAACAATACAACAACCAGGTAAACAACAATGTAAAGCATAATAAATATTATTGCGCAAAGCAGTGCAAATGCTGTTTTGTTACAGTATTTCCGGCATCTTTTAACGCAAACTCATTGACACAATGGGTAGCAAAATACACTCTATTCCCCGTAGAGTAAACTTGTCGTAACTAATACGTTCTGGTTCGGGAGCGCGTAATAGGTGCACAGAATGGGGTAAAAACCGACACACTGCGCTTTCGTGCTCTAGTGCTAATTTATTCCCTTTTATTTAGTGGAGAAAAATAGAGTCACTCGAAAAGTGCGCCACAAGACTTACGCAATCCACACGTTTCCATTTCCATCAATTAGCATAATTATTTCGCGTTAGAATGACTGAGGAAAAAATGGAAACGCTTAGAATGATTGGCCGTTAGCATTAAGATGGGCTTTTAGTTTTAGCTTTCCAAGCAATCGAATCAAAGGGTGGTTTAAATTTCTGCTTTTTTTAACGCGTTCTTTGGTTTTATATTACAGTTTAAATTTACATTCATCTCAAAGGGTGCGGCCGTTTTTTTGTTATACCTTTGCGAAACAACGATCTCCATCGCTATTGCAACCTTAAAAAATCCAAAAAAGTGCTGTTGCAATTTTACCTAAGGGCGTAATTGTACACCCTTGCACAATCGTCACAGTACCAAAGATCAACTAGTGTGTTAAGCTGTTGGAACTAACAGAAGCAACAGCAGCAAAAAGAATTAAAGCGCTCCACGTTTCTAATTGTGTTCTGGAAAAAGACGAGACAAACGAGCAAAGCGAAAGAACACATCCGGTACCGTTTAATTTCAATTCAAAAACGGTTCTCGTATAGTGTGTCCGGTGTGCTGAACAACGGGGAAAGGTGCGCAAACGGTGGTGTACGAATCGGATAACACCAAGGGCAAACCCTAACCTACATCTTCCTCGTCGACCGTCTGGGCCTGGGATATTAATTTCATTATTGAAAGATTCACCTTCTGCGAGGGTACGGAGTTGCGCAGCGGAAACGCGACAAGGCAAAGGCAAGGGTGAGACAGACCAATGGTAATGGGTAACGTGGGCGTTCGTGTGACGACACTTGTGTCGCCGTCCACAAACCTTCACGTTGCGAGACTTGTAAGCGGTGGTGCTTATAGATGTACAAGCAAAGGGTGTATACTTTTAAACGTAACCACCAGCACCCCATTGCCTTCATCATCATAATTACATTGATGTGTGGTCATCGTTGGCTTCATACTTTATAGGGTTGTTTAGTCCGCGAGGTGATGAGTTCATGCTGAAATGAGCAACCTAAACAACTGTCCATTTGGACGTTGTATTTTGTTGTCCAACCAGTAGCTGTACATCGCATGCCTTTTTTGCTGTAAAGCATCAAAGTAAACAGATGCCGGAGATGAGATGTCATTCAAAGTAGCGGTGAGGTACTTCTAGTGTGAATAGTGATCTCTAGAACATCAGCTCACTAGAGAACACCGTTTCGCACTAGACTAGAGGAAATTGCTATATAACTCTCTTACCTCATCATAACAACAGCTTGCTTTGTTTAGAATGCGTTGTTCTGTTAGATTGTCATGCGCTTGCGATCGCTCCGATCGAGATCGAGTTTGACATTTTGACGAATAAAACCGATCGTAGTCGCGGTCTACGCTTTATCAGGAATTTTGTTCTACGTACAAAGATTTATAACGTAGACTTTCGCATCAGTCATTGTAATTGTATTGGAGAACGCGTCCGCAAAATACATTTACTTCGATAGATATTCTTGTTTTAGTGGCTAAATTTTATGCCACAGGATTCTTAAGAAGGAGGAGTCAAATCTTTTAAAATCGTTGCGAAACGTTAGCAAACATCGTTTTTTTCTGAGTCCAAAGCAGTAAAGAAAGTCTTCCATGCTATATTAAGAGTTGATTTTCCTTACCAAATACAGACGGCAAAACAATTATTGATATTTGATACGTGACGTACATCGCAAAACGATACTCTAATTGCGAAATATGAAGATTTCGTTAATATTTGACCGCATCTGACGTTTTCCTGTGGAGATATACCTGAATGAAAAGGGTTTTTCATGCCACTTTTACCACTATTTGTTACAACCTTTATGATCGGATAAGATCATCTAGATTATCTAGAAGCTAAATCTATCTTTAGATCTATAGATTATCTTGCTCTTGCTCAGAATTCTTGGCTACTTGGAATGTCCAGTTCTGGTGAGAATCCATCCATTTCATGACCTTTGACGTATAACAGCGAACGAACCATTTCGAATTTGTATTCTTATATTACAGTGTAAAGTTTATCTATTATGAAATGAATGAAATAATTAATGCATGAAATACTTAACGACAAGGTATTTAATATCATAAATTAGAATTAAAAATTTCAACTTAAATGTTTTGTTTGTGATAAAATACAAACCTCTCCGTAAATGCTTCCTTCGAATCTTGTTTACTCATCAACCTTTGTGGTAAATACGATCACGCCGGGTATACATTTGGTGCAGCTACACCCGTCAAACACAATGTGCCATTGAATGCGGGATTAATTGCAATCCGCCCGCCGGATATGCAAAAGAGGTACTGCACCACTCCGTTGCCGTTGCTATTCGCCTATTTGTGTAGTCCAATCACGGCCTGCTCTCGATGCAATCTTTGAAATTGGAATTTTAATTACTTTCCCAAACTATCAATCGCACCACTGACGGTAACGCTAAACGTTTTGTGAGAGCAAAGGCGCGGCGCATTGATGGCGTGTCATACCGAGCGGAGGGAAAAAAAACGTTCCCGTGCCAGTACATTTGTCAGTGAGAGTTGAGCTTTCTGGTGGTTTCCTTCCAATCCGCCTTTGTGGCCGTATGCAGGTCCACTTATAAGGCGTCCGACCATGAGCGATGGGAAACGGTCGAGGCACGCGCCTTTAATCGTTTAACTCATCAACAATTCACTGTCCGTGTCGGTCGGTGTGTCGTCGCCTCCGGGGAAAAGGGAAAGAACTTGTCTTCGCGTTTCATTAATTGATTT
The DNA here is from genome assembly GCA_018908115.1 of Anopheles rivulorum. Taxonomy (NCBI): domain Eukaryota; kingdom Metazoa; phylum Arthropoda; class Insecta; order Diptera; family Culicidae; genus Anopheles; species Anopheles rivulorum. Next base: position 11,562 of record STHB01015325.1, read on the forward strand.
GTTTCTTTCTTGTTTTTACTTTTCAGCGTCGCGCTTGTCTTATCATTTGTACCAAGCACTCCGATCCGAACCGCTTACCGATGTGCTAAAACCGGTCAACCAACCTCGAATCGACGGCGGTCAGCTCGAACCGTAATTAACAGCAACGAACCGGGGCACACTGTCTGGGCAGTTAGCTGAACAAATCACAGACACGAAGAAAGTCATCCACGGAGTGTGCTCGCCGTACCATTCTTGCGTCCTTCGAGTGCGGGAAAGGAAGTGTGTCGTGGCCGGCATTTGGGCCGCTGGGAAGCCGGTAAGGGTGTCTAGCACCGGCAAGCGAAGGAAAAGGGAACCAACTCGCAGAGCGGCGGCGCGAGATGCGACAGCATTCGCGTGAACAGCTAGCGGCCCGTTACCACCTTCACCAGCGACGACAGCACCACCAGCAACGTCATGGCGGGAATTAAACCGAACATCTACGCCGTGATAGTGACCTCGGTGGGATTCCTCTGTCTGGTCATCAGTGCGACTGCGGTCGGGGTGCCGGTATGGGCTTATTACGAGGGCCGTGGAATAGGTAAGTGAAGGAAGAGAGATGAAGAAAGGAGAAAGGTTTCGTTTTTTTTTTTGTTGGTGTATTGATTGTGTTTTTTTTTTCCTTATCTTCGTCCTGTAACAGAGGATCGTGGCTATTTTGGTCCTTGGCAAAAATGTCAGGTGCTCAGCTATCGGGAACGGTGCGGTGATGTTGGACGCTTCAAACCGGATGGTAAGAATAATAAAGCGGGGAAAAACAATAGTTTTACAACGAATATTAATTTACTAACACAACAAGGTCAACCGGATCGCCACAAGATCGTTTCGGGATATCGTCTAGATTAATACTCTTAGTTCAATGCAAATCAATTCAATCACAGTGAAATAAATTAAAGGAAACGTTATATCAGAACTCTTGGACCAGTCAGACATTGAATATACAGATATTTTATGCTTTCTATGTTTAACTATTTTATTTTGCTGTAAAGTACGAGTAATGTTTACCATTAAAAACACGATCGTCGTTGTGAGTTCGATTTCTTTAGTTACCTCTTCCAAGAGCATGTGCTAGAGGAACATTTGTAAGAACAAAAGCACTTTATCAGAGTATGAGCACGATTCTAAACAAACCCATCGACCGTACCCGGATGCGTGAACGCCGTTATTAACCGGTGTGCCCATTTCGGCTGATCACGCGGTACCATGTGGCCGGCATCACGCACCAAAACCTCCACCAGACCGAATGCCAGCTTAAAGTATGCCGCAATTTCGCCATCAATCTCTAGCTTGCCTCTC
>STHB01015348.1:0-12873 GCA_018908115.1 Anopheles rivulorum
ACCAACACGGTTCGAACCTGCCACGGAAAATGTGATAAACAATTCAAGCCGATATCATTTCACTGCCTATGCCGCTGTCAGTGTTGCGTATTTTAATAAATATATTGCTTTTAGGCATAAACGTTAGGGTTGTTTCGTTGACGTTTCAAATAAAACATGGACGCAATGAGCACTCGCTATGAACAGTATTGTGTGCTTTTGAAGGTTAGCTCATTTACACCCGAGCAAATAATGCCGCGTATAATCAACTCACATCACGTAACCGTCTTAAATGGTTCAGGTGGAAAATTGCTTGTACGTAGAAAAATTAACATTTCCCGACCGTCGGAAAAGGTTACTAAAAATGGCTCCCAAAACAAACGAAAAAAAAGGCTTTTACACACATTCCGCAAAGTAATATTACGAAACGAGGGTGAGTCAGTTTTTTTTTGGCAGGAAGGTATCACAGTTGAAGAACTTGCTGCCACTGTCGGCAACAAACATCCGTACGTGTGTAGGAGTGAGCTCATTGGCTGGTTACGTGTTAATAGACCGAGATTATGTTTGGGCATTTATTGAATGTGTCCGGTGCACTGGTGGGGGCTGTGAAAAGCGGAAAACCGTACCGGTCTGCAAAGTGGTAAGACGTGTGTATGGTCGTTTTCATTTATTGTATGCCACCAAACCTGGCTGTTGGTGGGTGAAACGGTCCCAGAAGGATAAGCGTTAAGCGTTGCCTTTCCTCATTAGATTAAAGTCTTAGCCAGAAGTTTTGGACACGTTGTTGTTTTCTATTTCGCCTGGACGGCACACAAGATGATTTTAGTGTAATTTTATTTTATTGCTCTTGCAAAAAGCTTTAACAAAAGTGAACGTGAAATATAATTAGACATTGAGCCTTCGAATTTGAGCAGGAACATTTTAGATTATTGAGAAGAATAGAATTTTGTAACAAAAACCATTTTTCTCTGCATATGCCACATAATTTACTAATGGAGACGCCTGGTGCGTTGCAATGGAGACGCCCGGTGTTTTACTAAACATTCTTTGACGTAGATTGCCTGTTTAACCGAAGTGCTTCAATCGCTCTCGCATATGCTAACATTTGCTTGCAAACAAACATGCTTTGTTTGCATGCTGTTTCAATTTCTTAGTAGACCAATTATGCTACTCTGAAACGTTCAGTGTCTGCATTTCGCCGACGACGGAAATCAAACATCATTTCCCAGCGATGTGTTTGGTTTTTATGCTTCGAACAAGAATGGCAGCTTCTTGCTATCGTACGTCATGCGTATTTCACAATCAAAAAGCGTCAGAACAACACACGAACAGGAAGAAAAAAAGCTACATCACACATACAAGCAAATCGAAACAGAAGTCAGCAATCAGCTTGAATTTCATTGTTCATCTGTCAGACTGTCCCCGGGAAGGCAGGGCAAAAATAGCGAACGCACTTTGGTACTGAGATAAATTTGTGTTACCCCAGCGTTTGCAACACGTTTCGCAACAGTTCTTACCGGCAGACAGCGATACGCTTTTCGATGGGCCGAGTGTTGGTAAATAAGTGTCAAGTGCTGGCAGGTTGCAAACTGTACTGCTATACTGCTTCGCTCACATGTGACCGTGTGCAGTGCGAAGTGTTGTTCAAAAGAGTATGAAAACAGAGCAAAAAATCTGCTCAGTATTCCCAGCCACCGCGATTCCCGGTAAAGCTGGAACATGCCGGGTGTACGCGGATGACCACATGGAGCGAAATGTATCGTTTCACCATTGAAGCGGCATAAAATATTTGCATAAGGTTTACGTGCCGTTTGCACTCTGGAAAGGTAAGTTTGCTTAAACTCTAGGGCGGAAAAGAAAACGATTGATTCGGATTTTGCGAACGCAGCTGACGCATTTTCATCCGGCCAATATTTACATTCTGACAATTGTGGCATATTTAAATATGTTTTTCAAAACAAAAAACATTTGTGTTGTAATTCAGCACATAAACAGATAAGTAGCAGAACGAGCCAGAATGACCAGCTACAGTTGTGAAGAAAAAGTTCACCTTCATTCCATTAATTTTAACCGGCAGAGAGAGAGAGAGAGAGGCGGACAAATCGATAAGGCAAACATTCCACGGTTTGTGGTTGCACGAAAATCTCTTGCCGCATCTCATCGCAAAAACATGCTTTCATAATCACTTTCGGTGGGTAGTTTACAAAATTGGTGAACGCCGCTCAACCAACGCTCCCAGTGGGCGGTGTATTTCCGGGGAATTTATTCCAATGTGTACCCGTGGGGTTGGGTCAGTGCAAAACTAACCGAAAAACCGAGTTGCGATCAGTTTTAGAAAGTCGGTTTCGCTGCGTTGCATGTAACAGTGGCCTATTTGGAGTGTAGAAATCGGTACGATTTTAGAGCATTCATTGTGCTAAAACACGACCACCCAAACTTTAGCGCAAAACATACAGCCAAAACAAAAAAAAGCAAACTTGTTTATCTGGTACTAAAACCGAGAGAGAGAGAGAGAGATAGAGAGAGAGAGAGAGAGAGAGAGAGAGAGAGAGAGAGAGAGAGAGCAAAACTTTACCCAATTTCTGGAATTTCTGGATCTGGAGTTCGTCCCAGGGTAAAGCTACTCACGGCAGTAGATAAGAGGACAAGCAAGTGCTAGTGAGGCTGACGTTCAGTGTCAAAATGCTGATTGATTTCGATCGTTGCGGCGAGCCAGTGGTGCTTTGGTTCGCAATAAAAACTCAGCACGTTGAATCATTGATGGCGGGCAGAGCGTTGTTGATGGACGGGGAATTTTCACTGGTATGTTCGTACGCAGCCAGACGAAGGTTGGAAAGTTGAGCTGCAGACAGCATTAGGAGTATATTTCTGGAATTGTAAATCCTCCAATGTAATGGAATGGAATGTGCAGAGCATTCAATTCGGCGAGTTGTTAAGACGAGTTTCCGAGGAACTCGTTTTGGGCAAAGTACGGTTTGCTGTCAATGTTATTATCTTAACTAAAAACCTCCAGCGTAGCGAATTAATTAAAGTTTGTTTAATTTATTGCAAATTTGTCTCCCATGTACCATCACAAGACACGTTCTATTGCAAAACTGTAACGCTCTGGAATCACTTTACCTTACTCGACCTGCAATGAAATAGCAATTTTGATGAGCAGTGGCTATCCCCAAGGCTGTTTAATATGGTAACATTAGAAAGTTTTACCGAGACCTGGTCGCTCGTAAAAACTCCTTAAAACCAAACACACACACACACACACCCATTGCTTCGTCCGGCGGGAGCATTGTAAAGCTTTGACCACAAGCCGGCTCCAACCGGAACACCGGAAGTGACTTTCACACGGACGGAAACCACGGTCATCACAACCTTTGCCCATTCCCAGGGCCGGATTGTTCAATTAACTTTTGATAGTTCGTACGGTAACCGGCGTTCGTTGTCGTCGTCGAATTGCCGTGCCCGGGGATGATGATCTTCCCATCATTATCATCATCGTCACATCACCATCGGTTTCATCGTTTCAAGTACGGGGAACGGTGGGTGTGAGGTTGAAATTATAAACTACATAATTGAATAAATTACCTCCCAAATGGGCAGGGGGCCAATTGAGCGCTGGCAGGCAAATGGTCGCTACATTTCCAATCGAATGCTACCTGCACCACACGAAGCTTCGGCTGGGATGGGATGACGTTTTTCGGGCGATTTCCTTGAAGCGCATGAAATGCTGAGGGCAGGATGTAATCGTAAAAGTATATCTGCATTCCGTGAGCTTGCAGGGCACGTTGCTGGGTGGGTTTTCGGTAAGGTGGTTTGGTGGAAAAGTGGAAACAGTTTAACCGGTTGGCCGGATGATGCTTGACCGTGTTGGCCTGATGTGAGATGTGAGTATGCGCCCACGGGATGGTGCAATATTGGAGTGCTTTTTGATATCGTGTCGAGTGTCACAGTTTCGACTAGGAAGTGGATCATACACGACACACGTTACAATATATGATCGCCAGGCACGAACCTGCTAAATGCTTGTTTATAGCCTGCAGTTAAAGCTATTTCGCATGTTGAATGTCATTAGGGTGCTGTTCGATGGTTTTGGCATTATATTTTTAGCTCTCGTTGTGATAGTTAGTTGCTCACATTGCCCCTATGAGCTTTTAGGGCACCAAACGTTTGAGTGTGAGATGTGCCTTTTTTATGGGTTCTTATCATATTTTTCTTTCATTTTCAAGCAAATTTATCATCTGTTTTAATTTTTATTAAAAATATTATTTTTACGAGACAATTTTCGCTCATCGCTCTATTTCCCATGTTTCGTATGTAAATATCTTGTTTTCTATTATTATTGTAAACAGTTAAAATGGAACAAAATTTCTGTCTTCTGGTAGTAAATGATTGAGGCGCACAAATTGCACACTATAAGGCAAAAACGTTGGGTTTTTTGCTTACCTAGTAAGATGGATTCCGGCTGCATTGTGTCAAGATGTCAAAAAATGAGCGATGCGAAGGACCATCGTTATGAGGTCAAGAGTAACAAATCGCACCAACAACCCTGCTAAGAATGGGGAAATCGTGGCCTGACCAAGGGCTTCAGCGGGTGGCTCGTAAATCAAAAAGCCAGCCAGCAAACCGGCCAGTGAGCCTCCGTGGGTGGGACGTCCAGGACGAGACATGATGACGCGCACACTTTCCTTCCGTGCTGCTCTTCTTGCTGTTGAGGTAGGAAATGAATCGCGATGGTAAAGCAAATCTGGCTCGTAATAGTAATTGTGAGATGCTTTTACTTTTATAAATTAAATTATACTGTACTTGTACTTACTCTATTACATGCACATTTACCATTACAAATCATTCACACTGCTAAGCTTTCTTAAAGCCACTGCACTGATAAAAAAACGACCAAAACAAGGGCTTAGAAATCTCATTTCGTACATCTTGAAAGCGACAGCACTGCCCACCGCCCTTTGCTTTGCCTCACCGAGCCGTTGAAGCTTTCGTGGCGTAATTTTTGTCATTCTCTTTCCACCTTTCGGCTCACCCGGCGTGGGGTGAGACAACCATCCGACGCTGTGTCTGTTGTTGTTATGGCTTTCGAAAGCCAGAAGAAGGTCCGCATCCTGTTCGCTGGTTGCTTTTATTGTAATGGAAGCTAAATTACCTCTTTTTCATTGCACAGGAGCAGGAAGTGTAATAAATTTTCATTATATTAGTTTGTTAATTTTTTCCTTCCACTACCGCTTACCATGGCGCACCGCAATGGAGAAAAGCGGGAAGTTTTTGATCCCGAAAATGGGTATTTTTTTTTTTGTATATTGTCCACAGTCGGGGTGTTTGTGTGTGAGTGGGTGGTATAATTTTGTTGGGGGTTTTCGTTTTTTTCCTTTTTTCGTACACTATTTATATGGTTCTTTTATGGCTGCTGTTCGGGTGAGTTTTCATGAGGAAATTGTTGAAATGTCCATCTATTTCATCTGGGTGTTGGTAAAAGGTGTAATAAATATGAAGCTTTGTAAATAGTTTCATAAAATACCTACATTTGGGTGGTTGTTTTTGTCATAAATTTTGTCACACTTTCTCACATATTAAGAGACAACTTTTCGGTTTCGTTAAAACATACTAAAAATAGATATTTTTAAAGTATGTTTTCCACCTGCACAAAAAAAGGATGCCTCTACCACTCATTAGATGGAATGGGATAAACATAGTGTTGCCTTAAGGCGAAAACCCATCAAAGCTCATCTCCTAAAATCGCACCAAACAAGTCACGTTATGGTTCTCGACCGTGTCGGTTGGTGCTGAGGCGGCACAAACCAAGCTTTGTTTTGCGGAAGTTGTTTAGCAATATTTTTCCTCCCAACTATTCCACTCAGCACAAGTGCTGCACAAGAAGAATCCGACCTGGCAGCACTTCACTGCGATGCGATGGGTCATTCTCTTGAGGCTGGCCACAAAAACCGTGCACCGTGGATCGGATGAGTTAGAAGCTTCGACATTCGGAGCAAATGCCCATTCCTCTAACAGGGAGAGAATGGTCTTTATGAGAATGTTGAATTGTTTCGGCTTTCGGGCTTTGGTGGCTGCGGGCCAATGGTGGCTGCTAAAGAGGGATGCAGCAGAACGCAGATGCACCGCTGGCTGCTCTGCTCTGGTTCGCTGGTAGTGTATTCCACTCATCAACGCATCATCCGGACCGGCCAGCTGGTGCAAGTTTCTAAATAAAGTCCTTACTCGTGCCAGAAATGCCGGGCAAGAAACGTTTCAATCTTTCTGATGAGACACCACACAAGCTCGTCGTGCGGTCGAAACCACACGAGCCGCTTCGTTCGGGCTGAAATGTGGTTAGCCGTCCACGGAGCCGGCCTCAATTTCGGCATTGTTTATTGTGGAATTTGTGGAACTGTTTGTCTCAATGTGCAGCCCAAAACAGGACGTGTTTTCGTCGTTCGAGCTGACATTAAGGTGAAGGATTGGTTTGTTTTAAAGCAACGAACTTTAGCAATTTTGTGCACTGTATCTTGTATCACTAGTAATATCAAACGGGGTTTCAAATTCTATTTGGAATGCAAATATGGAAACTTGTTCAACCTCGCACTCAGCACACCGCACTCAAACAACCAAATGAGATAAAAACGAAAGAAAGACCAAAAGAAGAAAAAAAGAGAGTGAAGCAAGTGAAGCGAAAGTGGACGTACAAACCTCAGTTGACGTTGTGATAATGAATAAATGTTTAATGCCGGTTTCCCATCGCAAACCTTGCACTGGCAGTCTGGCAAACCCCATTGCACATTAAAAACGCATGAACGTGAATGTGCAGTTGCATTTGCCCATACACACACACACACACACACGCACACATACATACATGCCCAGCAACCCTTGGACTTGCTTGGATGCTGGACGCTGCTAGATGAGGTGTAACGAATGGAAGAGGGTGGCGTTTATTACTCCCACGTTTGCTGCATTTCGGCTGTTCGGCTAGATCCGGTACGCTTACACTCAAATTGCACCAGCTCGCTCTCGCACACACTGCCGTGGGCTAACGAGCGCATGTGACTAGACTGCATTAATGTTGCAAAGCGATAAAAATTAAACACGTCCGACTGCGTGTTTACGTCGCACGCAATTCGAAACTGTTGGCAGCGTGAAAGCAACGTAAAGAGTGTGAGCAAAATAAAACGCACCCAAAACCTCGACAAAACCACATATTGCTCGGCTGAAGGTTTGTTGTTTCAAAATGTGTGCTGTGTCGCTGTGTTTTGGACAAATGCATTTTTGGTGCGCGAAAAATGGTGGCTACGTTTAATTAATCCCGCTGTACCCGATCCGGATCGGTGCTTAATGGCTTTTGGCCAATTATGATGCATCCAGCGCGGGCTACGTGCTTTGGGAAGGAGCATTTTTGCTACGTGATGACCATTTGTCGCTACAGTTTCGCGACCATTGCCGTTGCCTTCGGACCTTCGCGTTGACCGCTGTTCGTGTGTTAATTAGCTACACGAGGAAACGTATGAAATATTGAACCATTTATGGTTATTTTCGATCGATATTTAACCATTATTGGATAGAATAGTGTTGCGAAAAGCTTTTGCAACGTCAACGGAACTACTTTGCAGATCGTTTGCATACTTTCAGGCGCTATTCTCAGCGCAGCAATCAAGAATCACATCCTTCATTTGCATACAAAGCAAATCGCTTGATTTGAAGCTCGCGTTTTTGTTTTGTTCAGTTTTGTGAATCTGTTGCATTTGCAAAACCACATTCTTACACAAAACATCCACCCACTAAGTTAACCCATGACAATGGCAACCGTTGTGGCTAATGATCTGAACAGTTGCTACAGAACCAACAACAAAAATAGGGAAAACGATATAAAGCAAAACGAGTCCGGACACGGGGAAAACAAACTCAACCGAGCAATGGCCAGTGTATTGCTTTCTTTTTTTTTTTTTGCCAACCCGACACCGTCACGCCATGATAGTTTGTTTGGGGAATTACCTTAAATGCTGCTTCCTTCCTGCATTACTTTGTCAAGTCCATTTTCGTCTACCGTACCATGTCACGGGATGGACAAAGTTTATCCGGAAGTTATTTTTACTTTTACCCACTCGCCCGGGTGTCTTACCTCACTTGTCCTGCGACGAGTCTGCTCACGAGGATCGTATTTTATTTTGGAAGCTTTCAGAATGGAATGTTTGCGTTCGGGTGTCTTTTTGTCTGTTGGAATGCTCTTCTGCTTCGCTTTGCCCGTGAGCATTCTGCACAGACAACGCAAAACAATGGCGACATTTCGCCGGTGTAAGAAAGAAACCCCCTCTATTCGCCTTCAAGGTGGCTCCATCCCTTCCCCTCCCCCCCAAAGGTTCCGTCGTGCAATGCGCAACAATCAAACCCAGTGCAACTAACCAACATAGCTCCCATTGCCATCGTCGGCGTCAGGCGATGGGATGCCATCCAACAATATCCGCCAAGCGGGCAAAACTTTATCAAGCGCACTTTTTGGAACGTATTTTTAAGAAAATATAAATAATTTATTTTACGCCACCATCAGCACAACAACGCACACACCGCGCTTACGGGGTGGGCATGTCTGCGTAAGTACAGACCAAACAAAAAACTCCCCCTCCCAAATATGAGGGAGAAGTGACGGCCCGGAAGTGACGTAACTAACGGAAAGTTCGTTAATGAAAGTTTTATCAACACTGGCTGGCATCTTGAGTTGCGTATTTCGAGGTGGTAGACTTTGGTGCTGTGCACTGATCGTGATTTGTGGAGTAAGGGTGATCGAATGGAAACCACAGTGAGTGAGTGAGTGAGTGAGTGAGGTTTCCCGGAACGAGGGATACATTTTAAGCAGTAAGAATTTGCCAAGTGGCTCAATAATTGAGCAATCGTTTAACAGTTCTCAGGAGGATTATCGGCGAGAGTTCTTCCCGTTGACATGGGAAGCTTCTTTGGGCATTGGTTGGGGACAATATTTGCAAGGTACAAATGAATTAAGATAAGCTGCAGGATTCGATGTTTATCCTGCAGCTTATCTTAATTCATGCTGCAGAAGGCAACAATACATAGAAGGCGCAAAAAAACGAGGAAGTTACATGGAAAAGAATCTTCCGACTTCTCCATAGCTACACTCGAAGTTGACCAATCCCACAACAATTTTTAATAAATACTTAATGAAGAAATGCTCACTTTCCTCATCTGGCACATCTTCGTCGTTGAGCAGGCACCTTTTGCCACCCGCACAGAAACCGACAAATATTTAACATTTGATTTCGAAACAATTTTTCATCAACATACTCTTGACCTACTGTGTGCGCCGTACTGGATGTGTCCCGGTACAATAGGCAACAGGCAGACGATGTCAGGACGCAACTCTGTCTGTCTCACAATTTGTTCTGCAATTTCCATCCATGCCCAGTACGATTTCCCTTTTTTATCCTCGTAACGAAATTGCGAAGAAAAGTAATTTAATATCGTTTTTGAAATTCCAACCAACTTTCCGCTTTCGCATTCGAAGGAGCAAGCGAGAAGGAGATAAAATACTTCCACAACATTATGCGGGTGTGTCGAAAATGAAGATGAATTTGATTAAAACCACTGTTATGCGTTTCCACTTACAAGCAACGCGGACGACAGGGAAGTGCAATGCAATGAAGTTCATTACACGGAAAGGATGGATCGTTTTTCGTTTTTTTTTTGTTGCATTATCGTTATTCTTGAGCACTTTTTGTCGAACGAAAATGTTCGTTGCATCATGGCGAGCAGCTGTTAATTATCGCACAAAAACACTCCACAAGGCAGCTGTATCGATTGCAGCCATCGACACGACGGCCAACAGATTACATCAAACGAAGCGCAATGCTTTTCAACGCTCCTCGCGCATAAATGTGCACTCATTTAGCCGCAAATGCTTTCATGAATAAATTTTTCATGATTTCCTTTCCCGGGCTGCTGATGGTGATTGAGCGTCTTTGATGCATTTAAAGTGAAAGCAGAATCGCGATGGAAGAGCTGAATTGATAAAAGCTAGGTGGATGTACGACGTTTTAAATGCGCTTAGTCGACTTTAATGACTTTTTTTTAGATGGTGGATGTTATGTTGAACGGATATCTGCGCCTGGTACTATGCAATCTGATTTTCAAAATGATTCTTTTAAAGATTGGACAGCTTTTAAAGAGAGTTTCTAAATTTATTTCTGAACGGTCATATTTGACGTCATTACTGCCTTCAAACAAAAAAACATCTCTGCAGGATTAATAAGTCTATTAGTTGTAGTAAGTCTAGCATCACAAAACAAAACGGAAAGCATGATTGCATACTTTCAGGCGCTGTTAAGACGAAGAAAATAATTGCTCGTGGTAACACATCGATGAGTGATAATGTTTACTTTGTTGCAGGTGTATGCATTAACCGTAAAACAAAATTCTCCCATTTGAACAACCATTTGTTGACTGATCAAGCAATTTTAATTCCGCATTGTTTTCGGTTACCTGTCATGGGCATGTTAGGTAGCGCTATACTACAGCTCCGTCTCACCGGGTCAAGTGTCAAAATCAGCAGAATCACAAATGGCAAAGAGTGCCATACATTCCGACGCACAACAGCAGCAGAGTCCGTCCACTGGTCGTGAGGAAGCCGAAGCCACCGACACACCGACGACCAAATGTCTGACGGCTGGGTACGACCGGCATTACGGTTCTCACCCATTTGCCGAACCGTCCGAATCGCTTCGGAATGGACAACACAGACAACGGCAGACGATGCCGGCAGTGTAGTACGCAGCATTTGCTGCCTGTTGTGCATCGCGCCCGGTAACTCACGCTGGCGGAGAAGAATCTCACTCAGCGTGAGAGTGCCCGTAACTCAGCGCGCATTGTGATGCTGGGAAATGCGTTCTAAGTAGCTCGTGCTGTGTCAGTTCGCTGTGAACCGCTGCCAGAGTGGTACGCCGATACGTTCGTGTCCTGGTCGAGCTGTTGGTGTGTCGCGTGGATTGTGTCACTCCCTTCTCCGGCAGGGTACGGTGGTGAAGTTATTTTTTTGTTTTGTTTGGTCTTGTCCCGCTTAATTTGCCTCTCCACAGTGGTGAATCTTTAATAGGTAAAGACAGGATAAGAAGAGCAAAAGCCTCTTCGCGTGGTTTAGTGCACCGGTCGGTGAAGATTGTACCGTGAGCGCGATGCAGATGATGACAATTAATTGTCACACGAGTCGGAAACCGGGGCGTCATGCCGTCGCATCGTGGCGTAAATCTCGCCAGCACCGTTTCTGTGTCAATGTCATCAATCGTTTTAAGCATCCGCAAAACTGTGCCACGGTAAACAATTGGTGGAAGTGATTTAATGGTGCAAGGTGTCCCACGGCGTTTAGGCACGGATTGTGCGTTTGTTGGCCTACCTTCGAAGCCACCGTTCGCAGATAAGTAACTGGATTCGACACGATGCTGCACGGTGCGGATTTACTCGACGATCCTGCTAACTGCATACAAATCGCTCAGTGCCGCTCGCGTGCGTTTCTCCAGCGCAAGACAGTGTGGTGCCATAATGGAGTGGTTTAAGTGGTGGATTAATCGGGATCAGTTGTTGATTCATGGCGCTTATTGCAGCAATCCTGTCGTCATTAAGTGTGTTGCACGTCGCAAATGGACGATACGCAGGAATTTGTTTCTTTCACCACACAAGTTATTGCATTTTGGTTTTGTGGAAATGGACTATCAATCGGTGCGGATGGTGCGAGGTAGTGCAAATTGAAAACAAACACAAGGACTCGAAGATGTGGACCGGTAGATGGGCATCATCAATCAAGGACGCTTGAAAGGCTTCGAGCGTTTCATCGCACCCGTGCTGTGTATTTGATTTAACGCAACATGAATCGAACATGAAATGTAAACTCATCCATAAAGCTTATCGCTGAAAGGATGTGCTGTACGTGACATTTGGGTTATTTTCCAAGGTGTACAAAGTGAAAGCCACTGCCACTGTAGCTGAGTCATTTTTGCATGAATTTTGAAGTACCGATCATGCTCGGAATGATTTATGTTCAATACGATAATCTTCAGAAGCGTAGGAGCGAACGCACAATATGTATATGTTTAAGATTAATTTCTTCGGCACTAAATTTAACAAACAAATTTAATACTTTTAGGTTTGTATCACGTGAAGCGTATCACGTTCACGCCCCCGCACAAGACGGCTTCTATCTTCTGGATCAAAACGGCCCACATGAGCGCAACTGATTATCTGTATCATCCTTCTCGCTATGTTTTTTTTTTTGTTGTTGTTATTGTCTCGAGCCCTACCGGCAATGGATCTCGAGCGAACGTGCCCCAATTCTATCGTTGATTGTTCATTTTTATTCAAAGCATAGCGAAAGGTAGTGAGTGCTACGCCCAGCGGCCATCGTGCAATACGCTTTCTCGAACAAGGCACTTTGTGCTTTGAGGCCGAGCAGGAGCGTTACTGCTGGCGTACGAATACCCGATCGGCCTTCTAAGTGGATTCTAAACAACGCACACACACACGTACTGTCGCACCGGTTTTTAGCTTTTATCTCCTTAACCTAACGTCCCACACCGTCGACCGGTTTCCGTTTCCTTTTTTTTGTGGTAACCGACCCGATCCGGTGCCATCTTGGAAAGGGTTGGTTGGCCGGTATGCTTGGCGGGTCTGCTACACCGTGGTACGATGGCTTTATGTTGTGGTCGTCATTCTTGTCCGGATTTAGTCATTCTTTCACCGATTGAACGTTCCCCTGTGTCGATGGCCCCTTTTTCCGTTGCCGACGATTTGATGGGTTTGGTTGGTTCAATTTTCCGTACCGTTTTGCTTTTGTTTGTTGCTCCCTTCCATCCAACGCTGATAAATCTTTGTGGTTTGGGAAGGGTGATTGAAGTGGTCTAGCTA
>STHB01015356.1:0-12872 GCA_018908115.1 Anopheles rivulorum
TTGAGTAGGGGATGGAAAAGTGTATTCTCAATGGAAGAGCGCGTTTCTTCCTGCTGATTATTTTCCATCCCATGATGCCGTGATGCAAAAACTTACGTTAGTAGTGAGTATTACTATCAAGTACACTTATACAAAAACAATAGAACAAAAATAACAAATTCACACAAAAAAAAACACACATACACACACACACACACACCTGCGCCCCGGCATACAAACTAATTTTAAGGACACAGGAAACAGAGGAAAATGTTTTGAAGCATGGTTTTTTTTTCTCTCTCTCTCTCTCTCACTGTTCTTTCTCACATCGTTTTCGAACATTTCTGTTACAAATGTTATTGTTTGTGAGGGGAAAGCAAACCGTGTTTGGTTTTTCTTTCCTTTTTTTTTGTTGTTGTGTGCGCGGAATGTGTCATTCCTTTTTGAAAACATTTTCTTTTGCATACAATGATATGTGTATTAATGAAAGGAGGGATATTAACCTACAAAAAAAAGCCTTTACCGCATGGCAGTTTTCTTTTCTCCTTTCTTTTTAAATAATGGTTAGATATTACTCGTTCTTTTGTGAACAAAAAAACACACACACACTCACCCTTACTCTTTCTCTCTTTCTGCCTAGTACAAAAACGAAAACAATGGGTAAACATAAAAAGAAAGCAGTTGTGTGAGGGTTTGTTTTAATCGTTTCTTCGTTCGGTTTTGTGTTGCTTTTGTTTTCAATTCTTCTACGTTTTGTAATAAATTTGGATCGATTTGGACCCTTTTTGCATATAGTTCCTGCTGCTTTTCCCCCGGTGAGACAGACAAAACAGAAACGAAGCGAACACAGAATTATATATAGGCGTCCAACCAAGGTTGATCGATCACTCGGTGTAAAATAGAACGCTGCCATTTGGTTTTTGTTTTCTTGTGTGATAAAAACAGTGGACGAAAAATCAAAATGGACGCGTAGGGGGAGCATGTGTTTGAACGTTTGAATTAGGAATATGTAACCAATTGGACGTGAAAAGCAGGAAGCTAGAAAGAGAGAAAAAATGTATGGTATGGAGAAAAAGAACAAAAAAAAAAAAGAATATAAAATTAACATGCAAACAAAAGAAAACACAAAACAAAAAAAAATTTGCAAAACGGAACAAAATTTAATAACAAACAAGAAAATGCAGCAACAAAACAAGAAGAAGCATGGTACGGAAAGTAACATTGATAAGCAGCAAACACTTACAAACACAAACAGTTTTTTTACGCGTGTAGAAAGAGGAAGGAGGGAGGGAGACGGGAGGAGGAGGAGGAGAAGAAGCAGGAGGAATGGTCGTGTTGCATATAGAGGGTAAGCCCGGTGGAAGTCAGGAAAGCCGATAATAAAGCATTTGTGAGTAAAGGGATGGAAAGGAGAACAAGCAGTTAGGATGAGGAGATACATACATAATTACATTTCTCACACATCGCTACACGAAAAACATTCAAAAACACAAAAAACAAACACTTGATGATGGTGTGTGTAGTGTCCGATTCCTTACTAGCGAGGTAGCTCTTTTCCTCCTGGTTCGTTTGTTTCTGAAACAAGAAAACAAATCATTGATCTTAAGCTTAAGCATTGGAAAGAGGAGGATATTTTTTGAAAATGTTTTCTCCTTTTTGTCTCTTTTGTCCTATAAAGAAAAGAAAAACAACAGCAAAGCAACAAACTCTACACACACACAAACGCAGAGAGAAATAGAGAGAGAGTGGACACACACATACACAATAATACACAAAACAAATTACAAAACATATGCAAATCACGATTTGGATGGTTTGTAAACGTTGTTGTTGTTGTTGTTGTGTAAATTTATTCGATTCGAATACTTGGCTGCGTTAAAAGTGGCGTTACAAAAGTGAAACAGCAAAACGAAAATGCAAGAAAACGCGGTGTAGAAGTGAAAACAAAGCAAGAAAAAAAATGAAGAAGGGAAGTGTAAGTTAGAGGAGACAAACACACACGAAGCAAGAGATAAGATAAGAAATATGTGTGAACCCCCGGAACACACAAAACGAAGCAAATGAGAGATATGATAATATGATTTAAGCGCGGCGGGAAAAGAATTGCAGGAGAAACATGGAAAAGGATATCAACAAAAACAAAAAAAAAAACAAAATATCCACGTTGTGAACGAGAAAAGAGGAAGAGAAGGAAAAAAATGCGAGAAAGATAACAGGAAAAGAAACGGGGAATGCATATTGCACGCGCCCGCGAACGTATGAAAGGAAATGAGAGAAAGAGAGAGGATACAATGTGAAAAGGAAGGAAAACACATAAGGATAAAAAACCGTTTCATTTGTGATATTTGAATTTACGAATTAAGGATAAAAAATATCTTTCTCCTTTTTTTTATTATTACCTACTACCCCTCTACCGCAAGCTCTATTATTATTATTATAATTTGTTTTTAACTTATGCGTTAGTAAACCTTTTCCTTCCGTTTTCTTCTGCAAGTTCTTTTCTGTTTTTTTTTTATTATTTGTGATCTCACTGTCTTTTGTTTTTAAGACAATCCAATTAGTCGTAGAAGTTGTTTTTTTGAAGAAAAAATAAAATCCCACATGAACAAAAAAATGTGCAAAATAACAAATTTACTTTCTGTGGTGTCTTTATTTATTATATTATATGTTTCGTTTATTCACTTCGACCATGTGACCACCGAAATGATTTCTTGTCCGCTTGTATGGTTTCGTTCGTTTGTTTCGTTTGAATTTTTCATTCTCGTTTTGTTGTTGTTTTGTTCGCCCTTTCGATTTTCGTTTCGTTTCGTTTTCCACTTTGTTTGGTGTTTTGCGTTCTTATCTTTTTTCTTCTGATTTCCTTCAAGCATCACTGAAGTTTGGTTTGTTTATTATTGTACAAGCGGTGTGTAGTGGAGTTAATAAAAACGAAAAATATCAAAACGAAAAACATAAAATACCCGTGGAGAAAATATCAATTAGCAAGAAGAAGAGCCCTCCAGCCTGATGCAAGTACTCATTTACTAGGGAGTCCTTCTCCCCCTCTTCAAACCCTCATCCCCCTTACCCCCTGCACACCCCTCGCTTTTAAGGTGTGAGAAAATAAAAAAAAATCATTCCCTCATCAAGCAGAACAGCATAAAAGCTAAACTTGATTTAGCGTACACCACCCGGACCACCACTCCACAAAATGTGTAAAAGAAGCAGCTGAAGCGCACTAATGCAGCGCAATATAAAATAGTAAATTTATAGTAAACTCACACCTACACACACAGAGAAATGGAACACAACACCACCACGAGATGGAAATAAAGTGAATTGTACTGAAGTTTACACACTCTCTCCAACCACATACACACATACACCTACAACAAACAAATGCTCCACACAAGCTAAACAATGCCGTCTCAGGTGTTCCAAAGCCCGAGTATATTGTGCAATAAACGTTTAGAAGGAAAGAAAAACGAACCACAGCGGCAAGCAAGAAAACTCTAATTGTTATTGCTCTAATAAAAATCATGCAGAAGGCTAAAGAGGTTATGAATCCAGCAACAAACAAAACAAAACAATGGAACAAACATCGTGACGAAAAGAAAAAGCATTAAGAGCGGATACGGAAGAGAATTACTCAACAATATTACAAACGAAGGAGAAAAAAACCTACCAAAACAAAACTTAAAAAAAAGTATATGTATGTGTCTGTAGTAGTTATTAACAAATTAATCAATAAAAACAAAACAAAACAAAACCGTGACAAAACAAACAAATAAAAACACAAAAACCAATAATACAATACATCAAATTTTACAAAATCACTTCTCTTCACTAAATCCCCCAAGCTTATATTTCCATCCCTACCCCCCACAACCCCTCCGGTAATGGAGTGTTTCCGACCCCAACGATGGTCGGACGTAAAGGGATGTGACAGGTGAAACAGAGCGCGAAACAGAGAGACAATTTAAACAAGACAAATCTATCATCCGCTGATCAATGTTGGCGTGTGCAAGTGTGTATTTTTTTTGGGAACAAAATGGAGCGATGAAGCGTACGGCAATGGTGTATATTTGACATCGTTTCCGATTCACATTTTCCCTTTAGTCTTAGAAAAGTTTCTCAAAAGGGTGAATCTGAAACTTCCACCCTTTTAGAAGGAAAGAACTCTCAATATGGCGGCCATCCCCACCTCTCTAAGGACGGATGGAGGGCTGGCCGGGCATTTGGCGGGTGGACAGAGATGGGGGAGGAAGAGAAGGGGGGCCGAAACATTGGAACAAAATCCCACCAACAAAAATCATTTTATTCTCTCTGTCTGTTTCTCTCTCTCTCCCCCTGTCACATGCGCGGATTGTTTTTTTTTCTTTGGGTAAATGCGCCCTTTCGTGGGCTGGCTTTAGTGTGGACGCGTGGTTGTTTGTCAAGCAAATGGCAACAACCATCCTCGAGCAGGTGGGCTTTGCTTTTCTCCGCGAAAGTTCAACCCAAACCGAGGAAGCTTTCTTTGTGTACGCTCATGAAAAGTCTGAACAAATTTTTACGAAGAACGGTGGAATGATGCTTCACAACAAGAGAAAAAGCATCGCACAAAATCAATCCACTTTGAGTCCCTTTGGAAAATGATGGCCGTGCTGGGAGAAAATCAAAAATTGCGAACGATTAACTGAAAACAAGCGAAAGTGGGAAGAGTGGATGAGTAAAAGGATACAAAAAAAAAACAGCCAGCTGGTAGTAGGAAGACACATAAGAAGGCGAAACAAAACAAAAAAAAAATACAAGTACTGTGTGTGTGTTTTTCTATATTTATATAATATACATAACAAAAAAAAAACAAACAAACAAATATATATATATATATACACATATGTCGATGGTCGGTGGGTGGTATGAAATATTATAAAACAAACAAACAAAGATGAAAAAGAAGACGAAGAAGAAAAAACAGGAAAAGAAAAGAGCAAAAAAAAACAAGTAAAAGCAACAAAACCGTCGGATACAAATGAAGAAACAAAACAAAAAAGAGAGAGATAGAGAGCGAAAAAAAACAAAACAAAAAACTAGGATTTTCAAATTTGATAAACTATTGATAATAAATGAAGCCCAACAAATTTTTACACATTACAAAAAGAAAAGATGAAAGAGAGAGAGAGACAGAGAAATGGTGAGTAAAAAACGAAAGAGAAAGAGAGAGTTAAAAAAGAATATAAAACAACCAAAAACAAATTCATACATACAAACCTACACTGACAAAAGGGGAAAAAACAAACAAAACGATATGTTTTGAACGACTACAGATCGTAAAGCAGTGAAGCGTAGACAGGATGGAAAAACAAAACAAAACATTTTTATAACTGCAAAATTTTAAACACCATCATCCACTCCCCATCCCCAGTTTTGCCTTTGCAAATGACAATTCGGTTTTGCCTGCGCTGTGTAAACGGGTTGTTTTGCGCGATGTTGACGTGTTAGGCGTTAGATATTTTTTCATTGGAAAATTTTGACATTTGCTGTCTTTGTTTTTAAATTAACGTTTCTTTATTGATGAATGACCCAAAAAGCGAATCTATACCTATTCACTTTTGATTCTCACTGCTGCTGTTGTTTGTTTTAGAATAATCAATTGTTCTTCTTCATCTGACTCACATTGGTGCAAACAATGCAAAAAAAAATGTTTGCTCAATGTGCTCCATGAAGCTTTATGAAAGGGTCTTTTGCTTCCTTTTCTAAACTAATGTTTTCGTTGTGTTTGTGCTTCTTATAGCTGTGTTGCTATGTGAAACAAAACCAACCAAGAAACAAACATGTATACACCTATACACACACTCACACACGTACACACAGTACTTATTGCAAAGGGAAGTAATGCTAATGCTAAACAAACGATAATACGATTCATATCCCGAGAATAAAACCAGCAGTAAAACGTAATAGAGGAAACAAAACAATGAAATTAAATAAATAAATTTAAAACTACACACATACACACATACAAAAAAAAACACACCCAAAACTCAGCTTCAGCCAGCTGTTAGCTGTGTGAGGAAGAAAGAAAGAAAGAGAGAGCAAAACAATGCAAGTTTAAAGGATAATATTGGGACTATAGATAGCGTCGTAGCGCACCGAGCGGTTAACGAAAACGAAGAAAATGTGCAAAACAAAACCAAAACAAAAAAAAACAAATATGGCTAAACATAACAAAAACAAACAAATTAAACAAAAAAAAAAAATAACACATCTCAATAATCTGTATGTAATTGTAGTAGATTTTTTCCTCCTAATTCAAGCAAAACAAAACGTAAACACAACCGTACCGAAACGTAGAAACATAACAGAATGCAACGAGCAAACGAACAGGAAGCAAAACAACAACAACAAAAAAACACATTAAACAAAACTAATCGTATTGGTAAAAGTCAGTAATCTCATGCTAACATACATACAAACACACATACAGCAAAACGGAATGTAAAGAAAAATCCGCAATTTACCCTATTTGGTCCGTGTGAACTGTTTTCTTTCAATTACACTAAGTTTGTTGCCCAAATTTCTTATCTGCAGCTCGCGTGAAGTTTCTCTTGAGTCACAAGAAAAAACAACAAGCACTTATCTATAAAGAAAAAGAAAAGTAAGCAAATCATACAAAGTAAGTTGCAAAAAGCAGACACAGCATGCAACAAATATTCAATAGTTTATGGTAAAAGGAAGGATAAAACAGTTCTTAACAAATAGGAGAATACAATCAAACCATTCAACCAAGGTTTAAGCAAAACACCGAACACACAAACATAACAATAACACACGCTTTTTACTGTATGTGTGTCTTACTTCACAATTCACTAGTCATTGAAAAAATGGAACAAAACATTGGTGGCATTTCGCTTTTGTTTAACTTTCTTGGTAATAAGCGAAGAACGATGAATCGGCAAGCATAGCAACGATTGTAGGGCTGGGTTTCTTCATATCTGCGCGTGCAGTACGGTACTGTGTTAAAGTGTGTTTTAACCTGCAAAACGGGAACAATAATCATTTTGCCCTTTTTCGTTGACGTTAAACGTCAATCCCTTTTTTGTTTTGATCGAATGATGAGATTTTTGCCCTTGAAAATGGAGACGCCTGGTACTTTACACGGAGAGGGTTGACATTCGTGTGCATGTTGCGTGGGCATGTGTGTGTGTATGTGGAAATGTGTTTTGGAGCAAAAGGGACAAACTCGTTGTGTTTATTGCGAAAACGCGAAACTCAAACCAATCGATGTACAAACAATGTATTGATTAATCGTTTACCCTTACTGTAATGCGCCCCGTATAGATAGTGTTAGCGTGTAAGTTAATGATTACTGTGCTGTATTAGTGATAGTTCCACCCAGCTAACGATGAGTTTATGCTTTTATTAACGATTTGGTTGTTTTTTTTTACTTGTTGTTTACTTTATTACTTGCTCGTATTGATTACTTTATAAACTTTTATGCTTTCCTTTTTGTTTTATATTGCTCTATATTACTTTGTGTTTATTTTTATTAGCCTTTTTTGTTGAAATTCTATTTTATGATTTGCGTTTTTTATTTGTGTTGGCATTTTTCTTCATCGTTAGAAAATGGATGATAACTCTTATCGTGATAATTGTGATCGTATCCCTGTCTCCTTACTAGACACACGCACACACTCACCCACTAACGCAAACACCTGCTTAATGAAGGCACGAACTTTTACGAATGTCAACGACAATGGTACTACAAGTGCCCAACTCTACCTTAAGTACAAACAAATGCAAAACTAGATTTCTTCTGTAAAGGACCGGGCGTCTCCATCCGCGCTGCGGTCGAGAACGGAATATTTTTAATCAGTATTTGGATAAGTTTTGTGTATTTTTTTCCACGCGTGTGTGATGTACGCTGTTTTACTTCGTAGTTAGTTGAGTCCTTACGTGCCGTACGTGCAGCCAAAGTACTGATAATGGCTGCTCGAACTGTTCGAACGCACAGGCTCTAGTATTTTCTAATTCCGACGTGCACGCTCTATCCCTTGTGTTCGGAACGTTTCGTTCCTTTTTGTCGTGCTGTAAGTTGTTGGGCTTCAATCAATTAACAGTACAGCCGGAAATGGACAGGAAGAGCACTAAAGGTACACGATACACTTTCCTTCATGAATGATGGTGTGTGATACAACTTCTCGTTTAACGTGAACCCGATTTTCGATCGCATTATGTGATGTTGAGTTCGTCCTTGTCGGTTGTACGTTTTTGCGCATTCCGCATTAACAACAACACCGAAAAAGTGACGACTATAAAAGACGATTTTCTACCAAAGTTATCGAAACGTAAATTACATTAAGTTAAACCCGTCTAAGCAAAGTTCGTAGAGGAAACCGAACTACCCACGATATAAATTACTGCAAAAAGAAAACGTGAACAAAAAACGAAGAACGAACTAAGCAAAACAAAAAAAAAACAAAACAAAGAAAACTGTCTGTGTAACTATGTGTGTAATGGATTTAGATAAAATGGTTTAATGATGGATGATCGCGTGGATGACAGGGGCGTGGAACAAAGGAGGATAATGAAACGAACGAACGGGGAAAGATAAAAGCCATGCAAACAAATTATAAGTGATAGTATCTAAAAGTGATAACAAAGTAAGGCGCCCGCTGGCCCGAACGAGCAAAAACCAAATAATAACAAACACAAAAACACAAAACACAAAAAAACAAAACAAATAAACAAAGGTCGATCAAACACTGATGATTAATGGAACAAATTATGGTTGAAACGAAGGAAGTTTGCAAAACAAAACCGCAAACGGAAACGATAACATAAAACACTGTTGTAACACTTGATTATATTGTGCAAAAGAGAACACAAAAACAAAGAAAAAAAACTGAAATGCAGATCATGGTTAGGCATTTAACGTAACGATTGTGTCATGATCTTAAAATAAAAAATAGAACAAAAAAAAACAAAGCAAAATAAACAACACGATAACTATGTGGTGGACAATTTAGCAACAAAATAAATCTTACAATTTGAAAAGCGAAAATGGATAACAGAAAATACAAACAAACTAGAGCATCGTATCCAATTTTGTGGTGGTTTTGTTGGTTTTAATGAGCAAGCAAAAAAAACAGGAAAAGAAAAAGAAAACAAACACAAACAAGCCTTCGTCTTTCCACCGTCGTGCTAAGAAGAAACAAACACAGCTCAGTGTCAAGCAATTGGTTGAGAAAATCTCGTTCTTAACGCTGGATGTGTTTTGTGTGTTTTCCTCGCTTCCTTTCGCTCCGATGACGAGACAGTGGGCGGGGGGCTACGGATCTGCACCTTTTGAACAAAAAAACAACATCTTGGAAAAGGATATATCCGAAACGCGCCAAACTGATCATCTTTACGACCACTTTGTCCTCCATCCACGCTATCGATGAGATAAGGCGAGAATAAAAACCAATTATCCTTAACAACAAAAAACACCTAAACACACACACATACATAGAAGACTACAACAGCTTGAAAGACAATGTTCCGAGTGTTGTTGTATTGTTTCTGCTGTCCTTCTGCTTGTTGGTCGTTTGCCTTTTGCACGCGTGTCCGATAACGAATTTAATGCTGTTCGATGCCGGCATTGTTGGGGAAGAACCCCAGAAGCACAAATACTTAAAGCAAAAAAAAACACAACCGGTTTCCGAAATCCTTGATCTCTGTGAAAACAAAATCACGGAAGGTAATTGTTCCGCTGGCACCGTGGGAGAAGGCTAGAGTCCCCTGGAAAAGTTCAAATACCCACGAAAAACAAAACAAAAAACACACATACACACACGGCGTAGATCCTGCTATTGGAAATCATGTGATCATGTGTGTGTGTGTGTGTATGGTGAATGTGAATGGCGAGCAAGAAGCACATTGTGATAGTAAATCCTTCTTCCACGGTGCCAGTGAACAAAGCAAGGTAGTAACACAAACACGACGAAATGCGCCATTTTTTTTCGTGGTTGTTTCTTGAATATTAAAAAAAAAAACAGACGGAATCCTAAATTGGTGTTTTTTTTTTATTTTTCCTTACGTCGCATTTCATACTAACGTCTGCGCATAACACTCTATCGTTCACGCCCAACAACAACACACGCGAAATGGAAAACTCACAAAAATAGACATAAATTAGGGCGAGAAAGAAGAAGAAAGAAAAAAGAAAAAGAAAGGTAAGCAAAACGAAGAAGAAGAACGAAGAAGAAGATCGAAGAAGAAGAACGAAGAAGAAGAACGAAGAAAGGGAGAAGAAAAAGAAAATCAATAAACATGATACAAATTAGTAATGTAAGTGATTCGTAAGTGTAAGTTTGCAAAACAGAAAAAAAACTGTGCAAATACTAATAATATACCAAACAAATACAAAACAAAAACAAACAAACCTGTAGCAGTGTGAGCATAAACACACGGTGCAAAAGAAAAAAAAAACAAACGAACGAAAAGAACAACTAGCGCTAGAAAGAAAGAAAAAATGGGGAAACAAATTTTAAAAAACAGGGGGTTGAATAAAGCGAGAAAGCGAGTGAAAACAAGAGAGACAGAAACATATTATACCTAAGTCGTATGTTTTCCAAAACCTGTGTTACTTCAAGTGAAACTTCTCAGAACAAACTATGTGCATCTTGATCAAAACAGCCCGACCGCAAGCGGTCAGAATGTCCTCGTTGGCACGAAACTATGATAAGCATTTCATTCGGTGCGACATTTCGTAACACCATTAAAAAAAAACAAAGGAACAAAGCTTCTTCAAGCCGTGTGTACGTGTGCGCCTCTTCGTAATGAGCGTTTCGCTCGCTCGATTTTTCTACTTAAGCAAAAACAAAAAAAAAAACAAAAATGAAAACACTCCACTAAATGATAACTAAGTGAACAACTAAGTGAAAAAAACCAAATAATGGGTGATTGCGAAACGCGCAAAATTGTGTTACTATTGAGTTCTAAACTTCACAACAATTGTGGTAAGCTTGAATGGGGGGCAAACTGTAAGAAGAGATAAGAACGCGGAAGAGAAAGGAACAAAACAAACGATGGGGAGAAGAAAAAGAAAGAATGGAAACCAAAGAAGTAAAAAAACACGAACGCGATACAACTACAAAAAAAAATAAACAACAAACTGTTAAACGTGAGCAAACATATGAAGTTGTCAAGCCGCGAAACGCAAAAAGATAAGACTTTGAATGTGTGTGTGTGGCGAAAAACAACAAAGCGAATGAACAAAAACACAAAACGCACACAGTTTAACATTTGGTGAAGAGAAAAACAAACAAACAAAAAAACAAACAAACGAAAGAACGAAAAGAAACGAAAGCGAATAAACATTGTAAAACCCTCTGTGGAAGGTGTATAAATTCTATGAATTTATATATATATGAAAAAAAAACAAACACAAATGCGCCATTTAACGTACGTTTAACTAGCCCGTAAGGTGACAGTCAGTTTGGTTTGAACGTTTTAAGTTTCCCTGTCCGATGAACAAAACAAAAACTTATGAAAAACAAACAAAAAAAAAAGGAGGAAGCAGAAGTAAACACGAATGGGACAAGTGTGCGGGAGTGAAAACACGAAAAACATTATAGAGTATTCAATTGAAATAAAGTACTATGTGGAAATGAAATGACAAATTGATTGGTTGTTGGTATTTAAAGCGTCCGAAACAGGAGATAGAAAAAGCATGATTTTTGTTGTCCCATCGTTGTTACAACACAACTCACCTTCGTTCGATCTTCCTACATGTGCGAACCGACAAAACACACACCATAAACGGTGGCTTGGAGGCTGTGTGTGTTGATCGCTTTGCGATGCGAACAGGTACGGCGCGCTTTAAGGTGAGTCTGGCTGCCTGCATGAGCTCGCCTTAGTCGCCGTAGATCAACCGCCATTGCAAACGATTGCTTGTGTACCGTTACGTGCTGGGGTAGCTCGATCGCGTTCGGTCGGTCTAGATGGTGAACGACGATGATGATGATGATGACGATAGTGCGCGATGTGTATCATTTGCACCGAGAGCCGTACGATGCGAGGCACGGTCGCCCGTACACACGGTTTCACTTATTGACATTAGGTTTGGTTGTTGGAGCGGTTCGTTATTTTCTTCGCATTGCACAGTTTACACGGGAAAAGGTCAGCTTATGTTCTTTTTTTTTTTTTGGTCCCATCCTCTGCTGGCCGCTGTTATTGTTGTGGTGCTGTTAGATGCTAGAAGCTGCGCATAAATTGTGCACTGGCAGGCGTGATTCGACAGCAGGTCGGTATATTCTAAATAATTCTTGTATATTTAAAAATAATTCAATTGCTTTACTGCTACACCACGATATATTTCTTTAGTTTATAAATATTTATTAAAAAAAATACATCTCTTATACTTAAATTGTAAAAACATATAATAACTTATTTGATATGGAAGTGAGTTTCAAGAAACAATATTTATTAAAAGTATCTGTTCAGTACTGAATAGAGAAATAATATTGTTTTTTTTTCCTCTAAAGTTCGGTACCATTCCAATAGAAATACAGTAGAACGTCGATTAACCGGGCTACCGTGGTACTGACAGAATGCCGGCTAATCGATTTCCACGGTTAATCGGGTTCGTGTAACTTTTTGGTTTAAAAATACTTTTATTGTCTTTCTCCCGCTCACATATGTCCCTTAACTTACTTTAACGTACCAATGTTAATTATTTTATAGCAAAAAAATTGACTTGAGCTCAATCACTTGCTTGCGCGCTCAGCTCAGTTTCTGGCATCTTGACGAGACTCTTTGCTCTTTTTTTCTTTTGCTTTCTTCTTTCTGCCGATCAGCCGAACCCGCACGAGAGAAAGTAAGTGGAAGCGTGGAAGGGTGAGGAACTAGTTGGGGGAGGGAAAAGGGGGTGAGAGCAATGGGAGGGT
>STHB01015379.1:0-12869 GCA_018908115.1 Anopheles rivulorum
AAAAACCCCTCCTGCAAACACATATACTATATGCTATCCCTCTAACGAGGATCGGCAACGGAACGGTAGCGAGCATAATTGAATTTCGTGAAAGACTTTTGCACTTTACCCGATCCGGGCCCAAACACACACACACACACACAGAGGCGAGGGCGGTATGGATGATTTTGGCAATCCCGTGAGACACACGCCGGCATGATGGGCACAAAACGGTACCGGCACCAGCATGAAGCGCGACCACCAGGTAGGCAAAAGTTTTGGTCTCCCGACTCACCCGAAACACCCGACAGCAGCAACAACGAGACTGAAATATATTCCCATTTTTACTCGTGCTACCATTAATCTTCATCGTACGATTGCTTAATAAATGTCATAAATTTTGCTAAAAGAAAAGCAAACTTCAGACATTCCAAACGGGCGTGTAGCGAGCATGGGTTTTGTTTTACTGTTTTTGTGTTTGTGCTGTTTTGGGCAGACAGTGTATTGAGCATCTTTTGCCGATGGTCAACAAGATGATACATTGCCAGATTAGGGCAGGTCAGTCATGCTTAGTAATGGATGTCAATTTGCTGCACTTGTCGGTGTGGTACATGGTAGTGGTACATGAAGTTTTCGTGTGTAATTGGGTTTTACTTAACATGGAAAATATGTAAGCCAAGCTGTAGAGCAAGATTGTTTATTTTTTGTAAATTTTAATTAAAATTAATGGCAAGCAAGGAAGATTCGGTCAAATATTGATTGCACAAAGAAAGGATTCACGCTTTATTATATACAATCTGTATCTTTATTAATTTTAACATTTTTTAACACAATGAAATATGATTAATTTGTTAAACTTTGAGCTTTCATGGGTGATAAATACATTTTTTAATTAAAAGATTCTATTAGACTTTTAGATTACACAATATAAAACTAATTTTGTAATATTATTCAATTACAAAAGTACTAAACAATGGAACATTCATTTGGAACATCAAACAAAAGGTTCAAAATAAAAGCAGTTTGTTGCCGATTCTGGCCATACTGCTCAAAAATATATTTAAATAATAATTTTTAATATTAATTCAAATAAAACACAAAGAAGTGATTTTGGTAACCCAATAGAAATCCTTTATTGTCAAGGACCAAATTAGAACACAGCACTAGCTAAATATAAAGCCTCTTGAAACATGAAAATGAACCAATCTATTTTACCGATTTATTGGTAATACGAATGTTGTACAAATTTCATAAATATTGTCAATTTGCTTGCGTAAAACAAACTTCCAAGAAAAGACACTCCTCAAAACACAGTCAAACAAACCAGGAAACTTCAAGTACGCATTTTGGGGAGAAATCCTTCTATTTTCTAAATTTACCTCAATCAATGTGTAACACCAAGTGTGTGTGTTTTTTTCTCCATACCTGGATGAAATTATCTCCCACTGATAGGCGCAATAAAAAAAAAAGACTTCCCCTATATTTGATCAAAAAGTTCATCAATTACTGTACAACTTCCTCGAAATTCTGCTACATTGTTATCGCAGGGAAGCAACATTGAGATACATTAGCCGGTAGTGCCGATATCCCTATGGTAACCGTTAGGCATTCGAACATTACCCACAATCGTACCCTTTTTTTTATTCTTTCTTTCGTTTTGGTCACAGCAAAGCAATGAAAGGAACCCAGGGAGGCTGAAAGGGAAGGCGAACTCGTGCTTCACCCGAACAGCATCATCACTGTTTTAACGAAATCAAAAACCTTTTATCCGTGTGTCCGTTTCGTGTGCATACGGACGGTTGCTGGATTCCTCCTTCCTGCACAACGATTCCTTCCGCCCGGTTCGAGGTCGATATTAAATTCAAACTCTCACTCTCTTCCATCATCGCTTAACCTGCGCTGCCTCTCCATGTCCACGGCAGCATGGTGGCAGTGGTGGAAGTGGTGGCACACCGAACATTGGGAAGCATCCCTTGTCTCGGGATGACTCGAGACCGACCGATCCACCCATTCCGGGTGGCACACAAAGGTCGCTGAAGTAGCATAATCTTTTCATTTGAATAAATTCTTCGATTGGATGAATTTGGGTCATGTAACCACTCGCGCCCCACTCACAAAGGAACCTTCGTTCGACTAGCCCTGGTACACACACACACACACACAAAGGCGAACCTGGTGTGCGGATGGAAGGGAATTGTTCGTGGTGAAGTGTACGTGTCCCACTCCGAGACCCACTCGAAGCCCAGCTTGACGAAGGTACAAACAACAGCGCTGAGCATGTTAACATTCGTATTATAACATTCTCATTCTACCCCTTTGTCTACCACTCTTTCTCTCTGTTTCTTTCCCTCTCTCTTTCTCTTTCTCTCTCTCTCTCTCCTGCCCACTAGTAATGGGTGTCAATTGGAGCATTTCATTTTGTAATGCCTTAATTAAGGCCTACTGAAAAGCTTCAGTCTTCGGTCAGCCGGTTTCGGGATGGGCAGATTGGATAAACGTGCTCGCCGAATCCAGTCATCTGCGGTTGGTATATACTCATTTTCCACCATTTTTTTTTATTTTATTTTGGTCGTTGCTTCCCCACCCATCCGGACCGAAAGCCGATCATAAATGTCCCGTGCACCCTGTTTTTTGCGGACGAATTTATTTCTATTATCTGCTATCTGTGTGGCTGTTTACGGTTCCTTTGGTGTGGGGTCGTTGTTGTTGTTGTTATTTCACTCTTCATTCTTTTTTTATTCCTTTCATAACCACTCACCACAGGTGTAATTGTTTCAGTTTTTGGTTCGGAGTTTCCCCCTTTTTCTGTTTTTGCCTTTTTTGCCCCGGTAATCGGTTATTACTACCGTTTTGCATAACCCATCAGCACGTGTCGGGGAGGCGGAATGGGCCAACCCAGGAGGCAGGGAATGGAGGGAGGTAAAACCTATTTTCGATACATTAAATATCAATAAAACCATTCCCTTCCCAACACCACCACACTCGCCCCCGTCCCACCCCGAAAGGTCTCGTCTCAAGCTCTGTCGCACGATTATTGGCATCAGCGAATGTTGCTGTAAAAAAAATGAAGCGAAAAAAAAACCTTCCCGTATGTACTGCACTAAAAAACGAAAAGAAAGGGAAAGAGCTAGTTCCAGTGCAACGAAACAGAGACGCAGCACGATATCGAAATATTCCATTTAAATTGCATTGCATATTTTTGTTCCATCGTACAGCGTGCTGCACTTTTATTCGCACTCGCCTAGCTTCCGGCTTACTTTCGCTTTGTGTTTGTAGTATATTTCATATCGCTTTTTCTCTTTCTCTCTCTCTCACACTCTCTCTTTCCGAGCTTCTCTATGTTACATCCCTTGAGCTTCCCTTTTCCCTTCCCCTGTGCAGAACACCTTCTACCGGTGGTAGTCCCCAGCGCAGGATACAGGAGAACACCAGGGCTTTGTACCGAGTGAGGAGCTAGTTTCCCGTTTTCATTTTAAGCTCACTGTTATCATTTTGAAGCATACGTCCTTCTATTCAACGAAAAACATTGTTTAACTTACTTTTTTCCCTCCACTCTCTCTCTATTACTCTCTCTCTCTCTCTCTTCCTCTCTCACTCGCTTGTCTAGCACCTGGTCTGGTGCATCATCGATTTGCATAGACACACTTCCGGGCGTTCATATGTCGATGTCGCATCGCATCTGGCAAAGGGTGCGACTGTGGGAATGTGGGACAAGCGCGCAACGCAATGTTACTGGCAACGCACACCCGAAGAGTTGGCACGGCGGCATCCGAACCCGCAAAAACCCCAAGCGGAAGTGGTGATGGTGATGATGATGCTGAAGAGTAGCAACGCTTTTCAACCCTCACCTCGATGTACAGCACCGAAAATGGAGTCGTCTGTAGCATAAATCCCGCAACCGCCGTACGACGCGCACGGCTGTGATTCATTGGCACACAGCCATTGTGACGCGTACGATGATGAGCGTGTGTTTTGAGGATGCTGTAAAACAGCTAACCATAAACCAACGTATTGAGCTTTCAGCGCATCGCAGTTTGCCGCACCGTTCGTGCAACTTTATGTTGCACCGGCGCTTAAGCGCGACGTACATCACCCGATGGGTGTGGGGAGAATTTGCTTACCAGCGACCCGTCATATCGATGTACAGCAAAAAACTTCCTCCCCGTGGCTTTATCAGCCAAAACAGCAAACGTTTCCTCGCTGCCATTTGTTTATGTTCTACCCCCCCAATGACTGATCCATGGGCCGGGACACATGGCGCGCCGTGACGTTGAGCGCAGCTGGTTTGCTATACACTGTCGGTACATTATTTGTGTTTGGTAACCTTACTAAAATCAGGTCGGGATGGGTTCGAGCATGGAAGATGGTGGTGAAAGGCAGATAGATAGGCCCTCCAATCGGGCAAATCATTGAAACGAACGGAATTCCTTACCAGGCAAGAGCCTTCTGTGCGAGTGCGAGCCTTCCACGACGATTCGTATTGCCCTGTGTTCGGAGGTGATGCTGAGCGGTTTTTGCAAACACACAATCGCACCACTGCACTTTACCAACCGTCCCGCCACAATAGGTTAGGAATGCAATATTATGTAACTCAAACCCTTCCTACTACTACGTGGGAGGGAAGGACGGAAACATGGCTGCAAAGGTCAGACTGAATCGGATCGATAACAGGCAGGTGAGTGTTTCGTACAGGACATGTTTTCTCAAACTACAAAGATTGAAGCGTGTCCTGATTGTGAGACAAACACACTCACAATAATCGTTTTCTTTTCTTATCAATATAATCATAACCAGAATGTATAACAAATGAATGAACAAAGTGTTATTAACTGCACAAGAAAATAAAGTTAATCTTTTTTAAAATAAATATTTGCAAATGATTTTCAAACTATCTGTTAAATCTACGATTTTTTACAGTACGAGTGTGCAAGTAACGCAATTCGCGTTGATAATCCGATTCGAAATCCCGTAAACGTTGTTGTGACATTTGTTCAACTGTCATTTGGTCAAGGTGTATACAATAGAATAATTTAAATTTTAAGTATGCAGACGTTTAATTAGAACGGAAATATTTTCTAAGCTGTTATTTTTTTGGTGCAGTTTTGGACGAAAGTTCATTAAATCTATTCATTAATTAGTTTTTCTTTAATTTTGGCTCTCACATTCACCAAATTTCGCCTTAAATGGATGAACTGTCAACGCAGACAGCAAGCTGTTGACATACGCAGTAAGCTATCTAGTAGACGCGACGAACTGTCATTTGCTACTACCACCAAGATCTGTGCAAGTTTTGGCTCCATGCCGGCTTGCGTCAAGTACTTCTGCGTATTTCAAGTGATTTACTAACAAAAAATTAACTTATACTCAATAAAACACAATTGCAATTACCCGATAAATTCAATGTCTTGTAAACATAGTTTTTTTTTTTCAGCTGCAAGGTGTACATTACGACGAAAAAGCCGTCATACTAAATTTTAAATAAATAAATGAGTAATTTGAAATCCATCGGAAATTCATAAACAATTGAACAAATTGTCTTTTTCTTAACGCGGATTATGTTACTGAGCAAGTATTGTAATACTTGCAATTTTAGGTCAAAATATTTGAAAGTCCAAAGTTATGTTCTTATCGTAATAGAGCATTGCTTTCAATATATTGGATTTTATATCAATTTCAAAGTTATGAAACAAATTGTAAATTTAAATAATCTACTTTGTTGACTGTGCATAGTTCTATATATTTCTTTAAAATTAATTTAATTTTATTAAGTAATCAATAGTCATTAAAAATCAATAATATTAATGAAATTCCATACAACTTTCAATTTAAAAGCGTGTTGTTTTTCAGATAAATACATTTTATTTCGATGTTTTGACGTTCAACGATGCTGCCGGCGATATTTTGATACCATAGACAAATGATGTTTTGTCTAGAATTCTCACTTCATTATTCCATTCCTACGTTGTTACCGCTTTTGTAAACAGTAAGTACGTTTTAAATGGTTTACCAACAGAACGCTAATCCTAATCATTGTATTGTACTTGTCAGAACAACGCAGCTAAGAGAAGCTTAAACTCACTTACCAGGTCATTTGCTTCTTCCTAGCTAAAGCCTATGTATACGGCAGAGTAGCTACACAGAATATGAGCAAAAAATTAAAACTATCACTCCTCATCGATTAGCTTGCCGCAGTTAATTTCCGCGAATCGTACAAACATGCACTGCATCAGATTATCATCCGCTTCACTACTGCCTTTCTCCATTCGGCCTCTCACACCTTCTATCTATCTCTCTCTATCGCTCTCTCTCTCTCTTTTTCTCTTTTCCTTACTTCCCCTTCCCCATGTATCCGGGATCGGGCTCTCTTGGCCCGGTTGATGGTTGACGTATGCAAAACAATTTGGTTGAAATAACTTACAAGGGAAATCATTCCACAAACGCATCGACCCTGCGAAGCCCGGTAGCCCTGGTGGAAAAACGGTGGAAAGTGATAGACTCTCGAAGTGAAAATGCATGTCTTGTGAGCTACCACTCAGCTAAAAAGGGGTTTCAGCGGTGGGAAGGGAAGGTGGGAGGGGGGGTTAGAGTGAAGGAAATTTTCCCCGAGATAGACGATGCTGCACATAACTCTTCACTCGGTATTCGCGACGGGTTCTACATTGTTTCGGGGCATCACCACCACCACTGCCCCCTCCCCTCTCCTCACCCATCATCGTTGTGTGGAGCCGGGGGGATAAGGGGGGGGGGGAGGGGGATCCAGTTTTCCATCCTGCTCACTGCTTGATGCTGTCCTGTCAGCGTGCCTGTATGCTTCCAACTCCCTCTGCAGCTTAAAACGTACAGCGCTTGTTGTTACTTTACAGCGCACACACCTGTATGCCAATTCCGGTAAACGTAGCAGCAAAAGGGTACAGGAGCAAGTAAGAGCATAAATCACCCTCGCGCATCCAGACTTACTTACAAACACCAGCAAAAACCGATGCAAAAGAGCGTCATGGCCCAAAACCACGAGGTACACCGTACGGACGTCCGGTGTTCTCACTCTGTCCCATGCGCGGTGCATTGAACCACAGCCTGACAGCTGTTTTGTCCCTTCGCTTACGCATCGGGCTTCGGAGCTTTTTTGCCGAAGTCGGTGGAAAGCTCCCGCACGGTGGAGAGCTTTGTTTTCCCATCACAACCGGCATGTTGGCCACGAGAGCTTGGGCGCGGGATCCATGCTCTCAACCACCATCTCGTTAGAATACCATCTCGGTCGTGTTCGCTTCTAGCGTCCATCTCACTCGCACCTTTTACACCGTCCGTCGGTGGGAAAGCGTTACGGGCAAATGAAGTTAACAGGCAGAAAAACCGGCTTCCTGTCCCGGGTCCGTGAGACGTTGGGGGGAAGACGGATTGCTGCCGGCGGACGAAGGGATAAAAAGCCGAAGCGAACGTACCCGAACGTACGACCTGTCCCACGAACGACAGTCCATGCCATGTGGCTGTATCAATAGAAGGGAGAAGAGAAAAAAAAACCTGATAAAACGAAACACGAAAACGAGACGAAAGACGAGCTTGATGGAGGCGGATGGAGGCGCCCAGTACGTTACACGACACGAGCTACTGCACGAGTGACTGGAAAGGGATGGTTGATGGGGATGGCAGTGTGCGGAGTGGGGATGATGGTAAGGGTGGAGGGGGGTGAGGGGATGGAAGAAAGGTGCCGTACCACACAGGACTCACCGAGAGCTGGCTGGGATGCTGGGAAGTTAGCGTTAGCGACTGGGTTGGACGATGAGATTTCCTTCTCGGCACCGAACCGAACGCTTCAGTCTTCTGTGCAGTTCTGACCCGTACGGCCGCGCGCGCTGAACGCTTTTGATCAACTTTCTTATTCCGCCAACAACCAACAAAACCACAACAGTTATCCACCAGTTTTACAAAAAAAAAAAAAAAAACCCCATTACAAGCGTCCTCTTGAACCGTTTGCTAGCAGCATTTCCAGCTCGATCGCGCGTGCACACGTGGTACCGCTGCGATAGTGTTGGGCATAGCGAACCGCGCACTTACGCCGCTAACATTGCGCTGCATTTCCCGTGCTGATTTCGTCGCGTCACATTGTCGATGGTACTCGGCGCGCTATTGCAACGTCTCGTCCTCCATACCCGTTCCAACTTTCCGTTCTGAACGCAGAATTGGCTAGTTTTGCATCGTTTCGGCTAGTGTTACTTATCGTTACGACCACGTCCAACATCCTTCGGCGCTGTTTCACCCGCGTGTTAGCAAACACACACCGGATTGTCGCGTTCACTGTGAACATAGCCTCAGCAAGGTTGAAAATCCCTCGAAATCGCCAGTAAATCTACGGTAAATATTTGTTTCAAGCAATGTATTATTGTTGTGTTTAAACGCGAAACGAAAGTGCGAAGTGTGAACAGATATAGTTTTCATATAACGATACAGATATTGTAAACCCTTAAAAACAAAAACAAATCGTTTTAGAATTAAATTTTCAACAATTTCATCAGTACATTTCCTGAAAACGACAAAACAAATAGCCCAAAACTGTAATGTTCAATAAATGCCCCGTTGAAGCCACGACACACCACGCGTCCTAAGCTGAAAAATTATCGTTTTTCAATTATCCACAACAGTTCAGGAACAGTTGCTGACACCGTAACGTCTTACCCTGAGGTTGCCCATAAAACATTGAAACGTGTACAATCGTCTGCAAAACACCACTAACCCCACTGACCAAAAAGCAGACCGACCCAATTTTTTTTACCAACCATCATCGACACGGTTTTCCCTGTATGTGCGAAACGGTCAGTGGAAACGAATTGCTGTGTGCCAACCATTGTGTGCGATCATTAAGTGCTGTTCGATTACGTGTGAAACAACTTCCCTAATACGGATTATGTTCGACATTAAACAGCCGTTGTAAGATTACTGTATCACGTAAATGGTCGCCGTAAAACCGTTTGCAAGAAGCCTAAAGTAATATCTCACCTGTTCGAAGGACGGCTTCTTCAGTGTTCTGTGTGCTTTAAACCTTGCTTGTGTGTGTGTGTGCATTTGATTGTGTTTCTATTTGTTTGAAGAAAACGCGAAGCAAAGTGTACAAAACAAAAATACATAAAAAACACAAGAAAACTTGACAAAAGAGGCATCACTTGTGTAAAGCTTGACGACAGAACGATTAGCAAAAGCAACTTTGTATCTTTATTCTGAACGAATTGGGTCTCTTTAATAAAGGTAAGTCTTAGTACTTATTTATTTCAATCAAAATAAAACATAATGAATAAGTAGCCAATGGTGAGGTCGTAAACCATTACAATCATTATTTTAAAAATTTATCCCCTTTACTCACTCCAGTCAATTTTAAAATTAAATAATAAAAATTAATCGTACCGATTAGCAAAAGCAATTTTGCATGCCCCTAAAATATCATCATTAACCTCCTAAAACAGACAATAATTTACTGAAAATTCACTAAGCGTTTGCTAGGACTCATTAAGAATTTTCTTTGATAGGACTCTGACCCCGTTTGCTACGGAGGGAAATAACATTTTTACGATAAATTTTTCACAATTAACACAATTAACGAGCAATTCCGTAGTCGACTATGAGCATAGAACGGTTTCAATACAACAATTTTGTACAGTAATATCAGTGCAAAAATGGTACAGGTGATACTACGATTAAGCACTGCTAAACTGTACGATAAAAAGCCATAAATTTACAGCTTCCTGCAAACTAGCCAGTCCGTACGACCTGACAGCACCTGACAGCAACGATTCGGCTTTGATGAACGTGCTCAAAGTGCTGAACTGATTTTCTGCTGCCTTTCGCGCTCAGTTCTCTTTGCTGGGAGCCCGTTAGTGCAACCATGCTTAAATATCGCTACGATGGTAATCAAATCGACGTCGAAACGAACCATTTCCAGTGCTGGTAAGAAGAAGAAAAAAAACAAGAGAGAATATATACCGGCTTCCCAACGGTACGGCCAAACGCCGTACGACGGTGGCCCGCCATGGAAGGCAATCGGGAGAAAACAAATTTCTTTTCCCTTAATCCGTGATATTTATAGATTTATTATTATTTTCGCTCCTCATCCACGGGCTGGTTTTGGATGGTTTGTTTTGCACCTTCCACCATTTACTGCCACCAACCCACCCGTTCCCGTGGCTGCCGATGTAGAGATCGTACCTTCGGTACGCCTCAAAGCTCCGTCAAAGATGGCGCACCGTGGCCAAGTTAGCAATCAGTGCGCGAAACCGGTCGAGTTGCTCTTTTCCTTTTCAAGTCACATACAGCCACATACACACACACACACACACACACACACACACACAGCACATTTGTGTTCCCGTGGGCTGATGTAGCACCCATAATGCGGTGCCATTGGTACCTTTGCTGGTTGTGGAGAGCGCAATGGAGCGTTCTGGAACGGTTTCGATCCGTTCTGATTATGGGTTCCGAACGATGGTACGGATGGTTAACGCAAACCACCGGCCGGATTTGCACCGGCAGGAAAAAAGGTGTTTCATGGTCGAGATAAAAAGGAAGCAAAAAATGGCGCATTTTGCTAGTGGGCAAGTTCAGATCCGGTAGGAGTGTCGGTAGGAGGGGGAAGTGGGCGCGGTGGGAGGAATTGATCGAAGCGGAAATGGAATGCTCTAGCCTGTGAAACGACTTTCTAAGTTTGCTTTCTTGCGCTAGGTTTTGTCCATAAAACAACCATTCCCTCCTTTCTGCCCTTTCCTCGCCCCTTTTCTGCACCTTCTGTTCACGCCTCATCTCGTTCTTCAATCGGCAGCATCACAGGTAAGCAAGTTTTGTGTGTGTGTGTGTTTGAGTTCAAGACGTACGCCACCAGCCTACTGGAAACGGTACCGAAAGGCAAGACACAACACAAAATTTAAGATTGCAAGATGAAAAGACGAACTCTTAGGCGAGCGTAGCGAAGTACACACAAATTTCCCAATCCCAATCCACAAATATTTTGCTCCATTTCGCTCCGAATCGGAATAGCACCGGGTACGGTTGGTACGGTGGTTTGGCCTGGCAGGATATAGTGGCCCGAACAAACCGTCAGTAAGTCTTCCCGCTCCACACGATTGGTCCATTATATTACATCACTTCATTGGCACGGCTCGAGCTGACGTGTCGATGGTGAAGAAATGCTCGCACCCAAAGGGAGGAAAACGTCACACAGACACCCGGGACAAACTCTCTCTAAGCCGTAAAATAGATATGCTTTTTCCGCTTCGCACCGAAAAGGTGACCGAACAGTGCACTACCAGAACCTTTAGAGCATTAACACCGACGCGAGTGTGCCGGTGTGTGGAAAATCTTTTCCGAAATGAAACGCTCCAACGAACGCGAACGGGCTCCAAAGCGAGGCACACGAACGTGGTGAGCGCCCTTTGATGATTTCCCGTTTGGACACTCTTTCACACTTGCTCTTCACGTTCTGTATCCCGTTATTGAACTCTCCGCACCTTGCCCTTTTTTTGTCTCAGTCGTTCTTTGAAGAAATTGAGTATAAATAAAACTTGCCTTTAAGTAGCAAAAACAAAAAAAAAAAAGGAAACGAATTTCTACGCTGCCAGTTGCTTCTTTCGAAGCGTCCGGGATTGCTTCGTCCATCGTCCGTTCGCACACCGAACTGTAAATCAATATTTTGCAATAAACCCGTCAAAAGTAACGCAAGTCGGCTGAACTTTGTCGATGGATTTATACCGGGGAGTGCACACATTTTCAACGACGTTCCGAAAGTTTCCATCTTAAAGATCCCCGAGTCAGACAGACTCACCTTCTTCATGCTGGCCAGTCACACCAAAACCGTTGCGCCCGGCTGAGCACAGCCAGCAATCGATGGATTTCGTACCGGAATTACTTAAACCATATTCTCTCGCTGTTTGGCTAGCCGAACATTTAAACCTTCCGCTTTTCGCTGTCATCCCGATTATGCCCGTAAATGATTAATCCCCTACCGAAGGGAGGCTAGCATTGATTGAATGGTCTCCCATTTCATGGGGCAGAATACGCAGAAGGCGCGCATCCATCCGGGCAGATGTTCGAAACACTTTTTCGGCTTCGATGCCTTTGTTGAGGGAATAATTAGCGCCGGCAAATTCCTACCGGGTTTGAACAAACCCCACCCTACTCTTTGGCAGCTCTTTGTCTTTATTTGCGTACTCAAGTAACAAGGAAACTGGAGTATTGATAGAAAGCTGATAAACATAGGTTCGGTGATAAAACCGGGTACTTTTTGGGGTGAAAGATTCTCCACCCCTAGCCACCCATTTAAATTAGACATCAATGGTTCCTTCAGCGGCAGGTTTGCTCAATAAGGCTCATGTTTCCTGCGCGGTTTGTACTATCGACGTGCATCTTACCGACATTTTTGTGAAGTTGTTGTTTCAGCTCTGTTTCTACCCTGCTGGTACGATGTACCGAAACCTCTGCGAGTATCGTTCCTATCGTTCTCGAACAAAAGGTAGGCTCAAATTACGCCTCAATGTGTAGGCAGCATTGCAAATGGTTTGAGTTTTTTTTTCTGTAATTTTGAACACACAAGCACAAATTTGGACTGCTTGCTGAACAATCCAAACAATTTGCCCTTTGAAATAACGCCAAAGTTCTTTCCACACTGTATTGATGGCAGGCAAAGTTATGCTTCATTCTACCTTTGGACTATTTTAATTAACATACTCGTGTTTTCCTTACCACTTTTGTTACTTTTTAGTAGCGGGTTTGGCATAAGAAAGTTGTTATGTTACACTGTTTAATAGGGGAAACAAATTGTTAGGAAATGTGGAACGCCTACATCAAATGTTACTGGAAGATGCGTCAAAGAGATGAATTTACTATTGCATGCCCGTCGAAGTACAAGAGTGAGG